>JAFJYG010000436.1:0-43734 GCA_017366145.1 Cadophora sp. M221
GGAGGGGACTGCGTCGGGTGGAGGGGGTGTAGATTGTGGTTGGGTCGCCGACCATGAGGGCTGGGCCGGACATGAGGGCGACGACGGAGGATGTTATTACGACGCGGGTTATGGTTGGGTGGAGGAGGGCGGAGTTTAGGATTGAGGTTGTGCCGTTGATGGCGGGGAGGATGATGTCTTTTTCTGGGTCTTCGGTCTACGGGAAAGGGGTTGTTAGTATAATTCTCTCCTCTACCCTACAGACAAAATACCAAGTTCTTGATAGATCATTTGGATTGGGAAGTGAGGGATATACGCACAGGAGCAGGCAGCGGACTAGCAATATGCAAAACGCCCACGACATCCTTCAGAACCACATCAAAAGCACCCTTGATAGTGATATCCGGCACAACAACAAACTCCACAACGCCTTTCTCGACAAAGCGGGCGATGAGGGCATGGGATTTCAAAGTCTCGATCTGTGCTGCTTTGCGGACAGAGATGCGCACTTTGTAGCCGGCTTGGAGAGCTTTGGTTAGGACGGCGAATCCGACGAAGCCTGTTGCGCCTGTTATCTGGGGTTTGTTAGTGTTGAAGTGGAATTGTAAAGGGAGGGGAAGGGGGCGTACGAAGATAAGTTCGCCTGCCATGGTGGTTGTGTTTGTGGTTGGAATTTGGAAGTGAAGATGCCCGGGTACCGAGGAGAAGGTTGAAATTCTTGGGAATGTAAATATAAATATCAGACAGAGTATTGAAAAGTGAATTTCTTCAAAGCAATGAACTACAGATACCAAAACCTCACTCATTCCCCAGCGTCCCCCTCAATATATACTTCCCTCCCAGCTCAATGCACCTCACAGCCTCGTCCTGCCCCTCCAAGCACCAAACAACATGCAAGCCACAAGATCACAAAGCCATAAACCCCCTCAAAAGATCTGGCTTACGTACACAACTCGCTTCATCCTCGAAGCTCAAAAACAATGCCCGCTCCCAAAAGAAGACATCGCCAAACCCATTTGTCAGCTATTTACTTTCCACTATTTAGGAAATGCCTGCGGTCGTGATCAGTAATCGGGAATCAGGACCTCGCTTGCGGACTTGGCGATGCGGGTTGTGATGTTTTGATTGGGGAGGGGTGTGGTAAGGGCCGTAGGGAGGTGGATGTCGTGCCTGTCGTTATTCAGCATCCCTGCGTGGTGGATTTGATGCAAGGGACCTTGGTGATGTATTAGGCCGCGGTATCTAAGCACTAGCGAGAAGTGCTTTACGAGCGAGTGTTGTGGTTCGGATTGACTGATTTCGGCGTTAGGATGTGCGTAGTGTCACTTGAGGGCGGATTTGAGTTGAAAGATTGTGGGACACTCTCTTCGATTCTTCGAAATAGACGGCATGTGCCAGAGGCATGTATGCGATCTAGTCTTGAGCTTTCATGACGATCGTGTAATTGATTGAGGACTCAAAAAGGCCGAGACATCTTGAAGAGATGACAATGAACAACAGTTAATCCCTGAAAATGGTTGGACATCGACGAAATTCAAGTATTGAAAAGACTTCAAACTTCGAGTGCGTTGCTGCCAGAATATTGTCAATCATACTAGCCTTGCTAGCGGCGCTCTCCCCAGCATAACAGCTCTTGCAAGAATTTTGACCGCAATCATGTGAGAAGCAGATCAACATGATTAGTGGTCCTTGACCATTCATATGAAAAAGAGCACCAAGAAAAGTCATGCTAAGGCACTTGCCAGAACCAACATATGTAGCAAAACCACAAATCTAAAAATCCACAGCCAGAGCGATAAACACAACGTAGATTTCATTTCTCAACCAGGATATCATCTTACACCTCTCCTCCGTTTATTCCACGCCTTGAACTCCTTCACAGCACCCATCACAAGTGGGACAGCCACAGGTCCCAACAGCGGCAGGTAAACGGCAACTTTGTGCTCGTCAGGGAAATATACCTGTCCAACCATACTCTTCTCGAAAAAAGCTTTCTCGGCAGCTTCTTCTGCAATTCTGGCATTCTCTAATCCCTCTTTCCCGCCTAGACCGTCACATGCTTTCCGGAGATGCTCGATGGTGGTGTATACGCCGTCCGCGACGCTGCGAGGGATACTGATACTGGGTAGTGCGAGTGTAAGACGGGCAAGACTGCCCATCGTTCCGCTGGCTTTGAGGAGAAGGCCGGCGCTGCGGACGCGGACGAGAGTCATGAGTCGAAGAGGTAGAGATCCTGTTTCTGGAGCTCCGAGGAGAGACATGAGTTGGTTGGAGAAGATCAACATGGCTGGTCGGAGATCTGAAATATCGGATTGGATGACAACTCCTCCCCATTGTGGGATCAGCCAGCTCTTACCTCCACCTTCAACTTCCATATCGCCCACATAGACGATAAAGTTGACTGTTGGGGCACCGCCGATGCTGGGACTCAAAGGCCATTCAGCAGCGTTGATGAAACCGCTGAGATCTTCTTTCTTGAGAACATTTCCACTAACGCCCGGGGTTGCGTAGAGTTGGACCTGGGTGTCGATTGTGAAGTTGCTGATTGCAGAGAAGCTTTCTAGTAAGGGCTTCATGTGCTCTTCTAATGCTGCTTCGATGTCCCAAGAGGAGGGCACTGCGGTAGGTGTAAAGAGTGAGAATGTGAGATGGTATGTCCGCGAGTACTTCATGGATCTCGTAGTCCATTTCGCCAGACTCTCTGCCACTTCTGGAGCCAATGCCTTGGGGCTCCGCTCCGGTGGAGCAGAACTTGTAGATAATAGGTATGCAATCATTGCTTGTTCCTCCGCGAATAGCCCTCTCAATGTATTCGCGATATAGTTCCCAAGTGACGAAGAGGAGGATGAACTTGATGGTACTTGGTTCGGTGTATATTGGATATCGAGGATTGGCTCATAGGATTGTAGATCTGCCTCTGTAGTTGCTCCTGGAAGAAGTCTAATAGTCAAAGCTACTTCCTCATCTGAACCAGCAGATACTCCTGTGGTCTCAACTGAAGTGTTTGTGGGTGGTGAGAGTTGAAGTCGAAGATGATGCGCCGAGAAATCATTCAAATCGTCCAGCGCATGTTGCGTCGTTCGTAGAAGATGCTGAGCTTCATGATCCTGTAGAGAATCTGCCTCTATTGATATTCGTAAAGGGAAGACTGGTCGACAAGCCTATGAAGGTCAGAGTTGAGTTATGCACAGTGAAGCTTTAATCTGTACCCTCCCATCAGCCCAATCCATCATCTGATCCAACGGCAGAGTCTCCCTGTGTATCGTAGTCGTCTTCCACCATATTGGCAGACCAACAAATATAATGGTAGCCCAGAACGACACAATGACCCAAGTCCGTAGCCTTATGCTCTCTTGCGATTCAGGGGGCGCTTGCTTCTTCGACGCGATGCTCACGGCATTGGCAGGCGCCTCGTCGGATTTGCTAGTTCCATTCTTCCTCTCAGCTCGAGCTCCAGCTTTAGTCGCGATAGGAGCTTGTGGTGATGTCGGCATGGTGGAGTTGTTGATTGTCGCATGTATTTGGTGCCAGATATCAATATTTTGAGATGGTAGGGAGACGCGGAGCTTCCAGGGGCCGATGGTTCGCGACCGGGAAGCTGTGGGGCATGTTTAGGGGAAGGCTGCTGCCCAGCCTCGTCGACTTGGGTAACAGGATAGATAGCTTTTGAGGGTGCTGCGGTTTGGCTGCACATCAAACTTGAAGAGTAGTGTAATAGAAGGGGAATCCTTTCCAAAAAGCGATAGAATGGAAATGGAGTGAAAATGGAATCCACGTGAAACAACCATTTAATTCAAACAAGAGACTCTTGATATCCGGCTTCATACCTAGGTACTTTATGATAGTTCCTTCGCAAGACCTCCATCCCTTCCTCCTCCCGTCTCTCTGCACACTTGGCGATCAGATCCAAGACGGTGGGAAACCATCTGCAGCCACTCCGTCACAGAAGAAAGCATAACACCATCAGACGGATTAATGAAACACCTGTGCATTTCTTTCATAATTTCTCTTTCTGGTCGATGCAGATATCTTCAGAAAAGACATTTCAAGAACCGAACCCCCTTCACTCGGCAACTTCAAGATTGCCCCTTTCAGACATAATCAATATTGACCACCCAAGCCCTCGTCAATCAATTACCCCGCGAACACCTCCTCAAACCCCGATTCCCCGGCCCCCCGACTCCCCGTTTTCCGGGCCGTTAGCGAATGACATTGTGGGGAGAGTGCCACTTCGCGTCTTGACACTCCTTTTGGGATCGTCCTTGCAGTTGAGCCGAGGCACGCACGCTTGCTTCACTTCGCATCGCCCATCAGCTTATGCCACGGATAGGGAGAGGGAGGGAAAAGGAGGGATGGGATGAGAAGGGAAGGGAGATCTACTTATCTCACCTACCTGCCTACCTGCCTACCTGCCTACCCAGGTAGTATTGACCATGACCGACCGGCCTTGACACGCAATCATCTTTCTCTTCTCTTATCTCTCTCCTTTAACCTCTCTATCACTTCATCGTAGACATCTCGAGTCTCTAGACGTGACGAGATAGCAAGGAACAATACCTAGATCCATCCCTCAACAGACCTCCTCGCATTACTATACCCAAGACACGGTCCCAAGAACTACATTACCTCCGAATATTGCGAGACAGGAAACGTCATCATGCCAGGTTTGACAGATACCCTTCAATATACGAGTTTTACTAAGAATACCCAGTCCCTTTGGCTATCGTTGCTCCAGCTGCCCTGGCAGGTCTAGGATACATCAACGCCAGAACCGGCTTGGGCTACGATTGGAGATTATTAGGCAGTGCATTAGGAGCTCAAATCCGAGGAGCGATCCGAGAGAAGAAGGATAGAGTGAGCACATTCTACCTGCTCGAAGCTCACGCATTGGGCAAGCAAGCCAACCATCCCCTTCTCATCTTCGAAGGGCGATCATGGACATACAAGGAAGTCTACGATACGGCACTGAAGTATGGGCAATGGCTGAAGACAGTCCATGGCATCAAGCCCAAGGATATCGTGGCTATGGATTTCATGAACTCGGATAAATTCATCTTCCTCTGGCTAGGCTTGTGGGCTATTGGTGCCAAGCCAGCTTTCATCAACTACAACCTCAGCGGGAAGGCTTTGGCACATTGTATTCGGGTGGCTAAAGCGGACCTGGTATTGGTCGATCCTCAAGTCAGCGAGAATGTCAGCCAAGAAGTCCAAGATGAGCTCTCACACATTCGCTTCGAGGTGTTTACACCCGAGATCGAAGCTAGGATTGCAACCATGGAAGCAAAACGAGAGCCTGATGCTGCAAGAAGCGAGGATAAGATGCAAAACCTAGCCATCGTCATCTTCACCAGCGGAACTACCGGTCTTCCCAAAGGAGCAGTCGTCAGTTGGCGCAAGATAATAATTGGAAGTGGTCTCGTCCCCGGATGGATGTCATTTACCAAGAACGACGTATTCTACACCGTAAGTCCGCACCTCACTCACCTCACAACCCTATCTAACACTCCACAGAGCATGCCACTCTACCACTCCTCCGCCAGCGTCCTCGGATTCTGCACCTCTGTCACATCAGGCGCTACATTCTCCCTCGGCAAGAAATTCTCCACCAAATCATTCTGGCAAGAAGTCCGCTCCACAAACGCAACAACAATCCAATACGTCGGTGAAACCTGTCGCTACCTCCTCTCAGCACCACCCCAAATCGACCCCATCACAGGTGAGAACCTCGACAGGCAGAACAAGGTCCGTCTCGCATTCGGCAACGGTCTCCGTCCCGACATCTGGAATCGGTTCAAGGAGCGCTTCGGAATCGAAGCCATCGCCGAGTTCTACACCGCCACGGAAAGCACGTCCGGGAGCTGGAACTACAGCCGCAACGATTTCTCCAAAGGCGCAGTGGGACGGATCGGGACCTTCGGATCCCTCATATTTGGTGGCGGTGCCGTCATGGTTGAATTAGATTGGGATACCGAACAGCCCAAACGCGACCCCCAGACAGGTCTCTGTATCAGAGTCAATAAAGGCGAACCCGGGGAGCTGCTGTATAAACTCGACCCCGCAGACATCGAGAAGAACTTCCAGGGGTATTTCGGGAACAAGGGATCCACCGAGGGCAAGATCATGCGGGATGTCCTCGAGAAGGGCGATGCGTGGTTCAGGACGGGGGATATGATTATGTCGGATGCAGAGGGGAGGACGTTTTTCAGTGATCGGATCGGCGATACGTTCCGCTGGAAATCAGAGAACGTATCGACCAATGAGGTCTCCGAAGCCCTGGGTAATCATCCAGCTGTCACGGAAGCTAATGTCTATGGCGTTGAGCTGCCGCATCATGATGGGAGAGCGGGTTGTGTGGCGCTTGTGCTGGCTGAGGAGCCGAGTGAGAGGGTGTTGAGGGATCTAGCGGACCATGTGCAGACTTCGCTGCCGAAATTCGCGGTCCCTCTCTTCTTGAGACTGACGAAACAGATGGAGCTGACGGGGACGAATAAGCAGCAGAAACATGTTGTTAGGAGCCAGGGCGTAGATCCCAAGAAGATGGGTGAGGATGAGCTGTTTTGGTTGAAGGGTGGGACGTATGTTAGGTTTGGGGAGGGGGATTGGACGGAGTTGAATGGGGGGAGGGTTAGGTTGTAGATAGTGTGAGCTGTGTGAGGAGGGGAAGGGAAGGAGTATGTTGTTGGATAGGAGTTGAGGGGTCGTTGGGTTGTTAATACCTTTTACACCGTATATGAAATATTTCTTTGACTTTCGATTCCTGAGAATGGAACATTAGATGTGTTCCCTTCGCTAGTTCCGTGTAACCTTGATCCTATATATGCACAATTCACAAGCTAATAAATCACGTAAAGAGTCCGAGGCTAGCGAAATTCGTCTCCGGTGAAGCGAGTTACTTTCCTTCGTTATATAATTCATAGTAGAGATGAAAACTACGGCTTATTTGAACCTGAGCCTAAGTCTTCCTTTAAAGCAATGTTCTGAAAGTATTTAAGGACTTTGAATAAGCTCTAATTCAAGAATGTACCTAGGTATTAAAGGGAGCGAAGTCTACCTACCGGGGCAGTCATCGCTTCAGCGGAGACGAATTTCACCAGCCTCGGTCGCTGCCTTGTGATTTAGAAGGCTTAAGGCATCTTTGTATTCGCTGCCCATTCCTCTCTAACTCTTTCCCCTCCACTGCAACAAAAAAGAAAAAAATTTAACAGGAAAAAGTAGGTGCTACTGCTCTGATGATGATGATGATGATGAGATACAACCAAACTCCCCAGCGATTTGAAGAAGAGGGGCACAAGAGTTTCGCGCCACAATTACCACTCTTGCAGTTAGGTGAGATTGGGATTTTTTGAGGACTATGCTAGTGTTATTTTTGGCATGCAAGGTACGACGCTCTCTTTTTTTTATATAAGAAAAGAACACTGAAAGAATCAAAAAGAGGAGGGGGGAAAGGGAAAGAAGAATAATGAAGAAACTAAGGAAAAACACAGGTGCTGCCCGCCCCATCCATCCTCCTTGTACTATCCCATCCAACAACAGCCATGAGAAAATGAACCCTCCCATCAAGCCACCAAGTATTCATATCCAATTGCCACGGTCGTCATTCTCATTGGAGTCTGTCAAAATCTCAGTACGGCGAATATTGCATGCGGCGGCTCACATACCTATCGACTGATGCCACCGATCAGTTTGGTCTCAGCTGCATCACCCCTTGGATCCTTTGATTACACCTCCTCAAGCTGCTTTTCCTTCTCAGCAGACTTTTCATCAGAATGTCCTCACGATCAGTCGCCGAAAAGCTTGGACTCATTGTCTCGTCGATGCCCTTCATAGTCTCCTTGCATTCGGCAGCAAATTTCGTGACCTCAGTCCCAGGATCCGTTGAGGCCAACATGCATCCGCCTGGACATGTCCAGGAGCCTATTCAGCTCGCAGCTGGCTGCGATATTCAGATATTCTCCTCTGCATGCGCCGTCTGTTGTTGCTCTAACTGACGATTGAATACCTCCTCCTGCTTCTTCTTTTGTTCCGTCAGCTTGATGTTGAGCTCTTGGGGGAATTGTAGACGGAGTTGGTTCTCGGTTCCCTTCTTTGCTTCGGCAACAGCATTCGTTGATTGAAGTTCTGATTGGGCCTTCAGCTCTGCCAACCGATCATCCAAAATCTTGGAATGAGCAGCCTCAAGCTCAGCGGCAGTCTGCTTCTTTGCCTCCGAAACACCAGATGGCATGAGCAGTTTCAGGTTCCCGTTGAGGTCGTAGTAACACTGGAATCAGATATGGTGTCACGGTTGATTCTCTTTCTTTTGCCAGAGGCCGATGATGTAGTAAGGAGCTATTAACCTCACGGTCAGTGGGTGATTTTGCAATACACAAAAACAAATAGCAAGCAAAAGAAAAAGAAGCAATCAACGCTAAAGAAGCAGGGCATTCATCATCACTTACGAGGTCAACAACAGGCGCCTTTGCGTTTGTTACAGCGCTAGCATTAGCGTCGCCTGTAGTGCTCGTGGTACCGGGTGTGGGATCAAAAGTTTGGCTACCGCCGCTTGGATTGCCAGGGCTGCCCAGATGGTTGGTCCTCGTCATCTCGTCGATCTCCTCGGAGGAGAAGTTGGATTGGAGAATTTGCCACTGTTCTTGTTAAGAAAGCCAACGTGATAGGCAAAGAGATCACCTACTGCTTTTCGTGCCCACATATAATTGCTCCAACTGAAGCCGAGGAAGGTGAACACTTTTTTCAGCCTGTCGCTCCTACACCGGAGAGAAGAAGTGTAGCTGAGCGCGCAAGCTTGAGCTGAAGATAGCTTGCTCTTTGCGATGATGCGATCCTTTGGTCTTTGAGGATAGAACTTGAGTGGTTGGTGCTGTTGAGGGAATCAGGAGTTGGAAAATCTGCGAGGTTGACAACGGTGCCTCTCGCGACAAACAGCCGGGGGAAAACAATCAGAGGCAGGCTAGCGCAGAGAGGAGGGACCTCGCTTACTAGCGCCAAAAGTAGCGCTGTCCAAACAAAGAAGAACATCAACCTCCACCACCTCTAAAGACCTTGCAACGCGCTGAAATTAACTCATTTGACTCGTGCAGTATGAATTCCGCCGGGGTGCCTTGGGAATTTGAGCCCGTGTACGCTAACGTGTAGGCAAAATTGCCAACGAACGGAGGTCAAACGGCGAGTTTCGGAATCATTACCCAAAGTCCAGTCCCGGAATCGAAGATCTATATGACCAAAGAATCAGGATAGGATGCCTCACCAACAGCGATCTCGACGGCTTTTGTTTTACCATCTACTAATTAATTTTATATGCGTGTATTTTATTTTAAAAGTGTAATTATTAAGTTATGTAAGAAAAAGGAGCCATTCCCAACCACCAAAATGCTCTTTATAATAGATTCATATATTACGTTATACAAAAATCTACTTTACTTAAAGTACTTAAATTATAACAAATTCCATCGCAATTGTTAATAATAAGTATCATCGTGTAATTATTAGTGGCCCTTAAATCCTATTTAGAAAGGTCAGTCGCTTCAAGGGTCGGGCAGGGCAAAATTGGATTCCGGCTAGTTTTGTTATACGGCTGTATCGACTAGTGTCTGTTTTTGACCAGGGCTGCCAGAACTTGTATTTATGAACTCCCATTCGCCTCAGGCTCAATCTTCAAACGTAGTCAGAAATTGATATACTGGCGTCCAAATATTCAGCGAATGTTTGTTGCCAGTCAATCCGAGCAGTCACATGTGCTTCATGTCACTCACCAAGACCCAATTCGTTATTTTGCAGCTCTAATCTTTTCCAAAGACCTATAATGTTTTCCACTGACCCGGCCAATCAGATTCAAGCCTACCTGGAGGAAAGGAAATATAGTAAATGGGGGTTCGTGATCTACCGTTGTAGTACGTGTTCTCAATCTCCCCATGGAACGGGGGCAACGCTAACACCGAGTTCCTCCACAGCATATGAGTCGGACGACGACTGGTCACGATTAATGCAGAATTTGCATTGGCGTGCGCGAGAGGATCTCGAATTTTACAACGGACTAGACTTGTTGGGCTCGATAGCGTTTACTGTCCGTGATGATCGAGTAGCCTTCGATGATGCGATAATTGAAAAATGTCGCGATCATTTCATCGCCTGGGTGGGTTCGGCGGAAGGCCGTAACAGTGAACAGCCTCACGCACTGCCTATCCTGGGTTCAGGCCGGGATGGCACACCGAGGTACACGTTATTTTTACACGTAGACAAGGATACGTTGGAAAGCGTAGTAAGGCGGGCACCGCAACCTCCAGCGATTGATATGAATGGGACTGGGTATGTTAACATCGTGAACTCGAGGTGGGAGTTTCAGCCTTGTGGAGAGCAATAGATTGATTTTAATGGGAATACCGGCGTCGTGAGGCAGTCAACTAGGTAGACGGCTTGGAGAAAACAGCTAGCCAGATAGATGGAATTGCTGATGGCACCTCAATGTAGTGATCAGCTGGCATACTGTTCTCAATCAGTGGGTTTAATCGTTTGCGAGATGATCAGGTTCAAGTCTGGGAAAGGTCCTCTTGAAAATTCTGTCCGCTAGGTATGTTCTTGGCGATCAGGAACATGTTCGTCCCTCGAGAGAATGCTTCTATGGGTAGGTGAGTTGCCTCTTGCATATTTTGCTCGTCTTTCATCTACGTCGAGACCGGTATATACATTGGGCTGCAATACGCTCTAGAAAGAACGAAAGAAGCCTGTGACTGGATCAAGGCGACTAGAAAATCCACCAACTGACAAATTCAGCCCTGATTTGACATATCAACAATTTTACATACCTCGTAGAGAACATTCCCAGCCGTCATCATAGTACCAACAATTGCAACATGCACCAGAAAATTCACCCGGCACCACGATGCAATTCTGAAAAGGGCCTTTCCCCTTTCCTTGAATACAACGACCGCAAGGGTTCGAGGGGGTCTCGCCTCTCGATTGCCCTAGTGCTGCCTCTAGAGCTGCCTCTCCTCTCTCCAATCCGACAAGTCTCTTCTTCGATCTAAGACGGAGAGGTCGCAGAGTTGGTAGCTCTGATATTCTCTTTGCTGCTTCGGTGGCATTTTCAGGAAGATTGGTGAGCTGGGGGTAGCCTGATGACTTCTTTGTTGCTGTTATGAATTCCGGTGGTGGGTTGGGCCCAGAATTGGATTTTGATGGACCTCGATTTGCAGCGACGGATGGGAAACGCGGTCCGGTGGGTGCGTCTTGGATGGATGACTGTTTTGTCTTCACTGGAGTTAATTGCTTCTGATTCGGGGGTATGCGTAAAGGTATTGCAGTCGCCGCACCCCGAATGGTGAATGTGGGAACATTAGTCCCCGGCCGGTCCATTGGGGAAGTTGAATCCGAGGCGCTTCATCTGATTGGAATCGGGTTGGTTTTGGGACTTATTATCATGGGTGCAATTGGTGCTTTCCGACCGGTACTTGGTAGTACACAATTCGAGGCACTCGGATCCGGTTGGTCTTGAAACGAAGAAGCCTGTGAAACTGGGCGAGGTTTTGGCACAGACGTACATGGAGATTCTGATACGGGGGCAGGCTCTGTGGGAAGTTGACTAGGTAGCGGCATGGATGGTCTTATAACTCTAGGGGACATAACCGGATCTGTAGCTGGTTGGTGCAACAGTGGCATGGAAGCATTTCGTAATTTCGGTGAGGCTTGTGGCGTTCTCGATGTTGGGAGAGCTGATAGAGGTGTGCTTGCAGTTCGCGTTCTGGGGGACGAGCCTACATTCCTGGAGCTTCGCTGCAGTGGTGGTTGCATGCATGCCGTGACGACTTTTGGTAATGATTCCGGCTTTCTCGGTGTTTGCTTGGGAGCTGGCTGTACTTGTACTTTCGACAATGACTTTGGCTTTGCAGGCAACTCTTTTGGGGGCGTGGCACACTTGCGACTGGTACGCTCGGTGGGAGGACGGCTTTAGGAACCTGCTGGGGAGGCAATATAGGGTCATTCGGAACTCTGGGTGGCGGCATAGTTGCGACTGGTACGCTTGGTGTTGGAAGGACGTTTTGGGAAATCTGCTGGAGAGGCAATATAGGGGAATTCGGAACTCTTGGTGGTGGAAATGCGTCGCTGGATGTTTGGGCCACTGGCGACGCATGAGGTAGAACCCTTGTCGTTGGGATTGGGTGACTTCTGGAAAGAAGCTCCTCATCACTGAAAGATGGCCTAGTTGGAGACCTGGGGGGCGTCGAAGATATAGGAGGAGCTGGAGACTCTCTTTTGGAAGATCCAGGCTGTAGATTACCAATTTCAAGATATGGCATGTCCAAATCATCAAGCTCGGGCTTGATCACGCTCGGAATATTTGATGGGCCTAAGGGATTTCCGAATCCTGTATTCTCAGACTGCTCCGGTGGGTGAGGCGGTAGAAAGAGAGATGGGGTCCCTCTTGAGGGGGTCTGAGAATTTTCATGGCACAGAGGTGGAGAGTTTTCGTGCCGATGGGGCAAAGCAGGTGATTGAAACTGGTCCTGGTCAACTGAGTTATGGACTGGCTCAGATCGAGGCAAGCCATCGTGAACTAGTACCTGACTTGGTTCATCCGCATCGTTTGTTGTTGGCTCTGCATTTGGGGTTTCTTGCAGCATTGGTGATGGTTTGTGTTCGCTTGGAACTGGAGCTTGGCCTTTTATTTGGTTCTCCCTCTCTTCACATCTGATCCTTTTGGAACATGAAACAATAACCACATCGTCATCAACTTCTTCTGTTTTGATCGTCGAAGAAGATTTAGATCGTTTCCCTGCATGCAGTAGTCATCTACCATTACCCTCATCACATGGACAGACGTAGTCAGTTGCGCATCTTGGAATTATTACCATCATGCCTTTCCGACGGCGCCTCGTCAATTTCTCGTTGTCGTTTCTTCCCACGATTCAGATCTGATATCGACTTTAGTTTTGCTTCAGCCTCGCGCTTTCTACGTGCCAATTCAGCCTCTTATTTCGCCCGAAGCTCTGCCCTCTGTCTCGCATGCTTAATCTCCAAATTCTGGATAATTTGAAGGTCGGCTAGCTCTTTGGCGTGCTGTGCGGCTAAATCTTCGAGCTGGTATATATTCTCCACACTTGGAGGCAGGCTCCTTTCGAGACTCATGGCGTTATGCAGATTGGATTTAGAGGATGAAAAAAGTTGAATATCGAAGTACTAAGAGGTCAAAAAGGAAATTTGTCGCGCTCAAGCGTGTCCAGAAAAGTGGATCGAGGCTTGAGTGATCGACCGCTAGCATGTGATGCCCCTTTAATTGTCCCCTGCTGCCCTTTGGCCAAAAGAGCCAGCTGTTGTATCAAGTTTGACTGGACATTTGCCAGAAACTAAGCAGTGCGATACATGTGGTGTTGATTAATACCCCTTTCCAGAAGCGAGTCAACAATCAAGCGACGATAATTTGGTTGGACGAGATGGTTCGATGAAAGGGGCAGTGAATCCTATTAATAGATCCCGTCGAGAAACAAAGATAAAACACAGATCAAGAAAGGGACATGGCAGAACAAAGGATATGTGCAGACAATGTGCTTATGTCGAAGGTACAATGCCCTTGGTTCATCTGTCTGATCAATCCATTGTTGTCGTACGTGAAACCCATAAACAATCCAATAAATCCAACATCTAAACAACATACATCTGTGTCTTTGCCCTCTCTATGTACGCTTTCAAAGAAACTAATTACGCAAGGATGTGTTTCGCCGAGGTCATCAACTACAGAGGTTGCGGATGTATCCAACAGCCGATCACGCACTGTGAAATGTATCCGGGTATTGGGTACAACTTCAAACCCAGAAGATGTCTCGATTTCAAACAGTATGCACCTCGCCACTATGAGAATGCATGCCCAGAGCATCGGCCCCCACCGAAGATATACAAGCGTATCCTACGTAATCTTCGGCTTCGTTTGGCACTTGTAAAGCAGGCCTTTGACGAAAGAGTTGAACCATGGTGTAAATAGAATTCCGAAAATGGTGCTTAGAGGGAAGGAAGAATCTCAATCATTTCCAATTTTAGTATGACATACATTCTTGGGCTACATCATGAGGCAACGTGAGGATTAGAAGTCTAATTTAACCCCAAGTAAATATGTATATAAAATATTATATAAATAGTAAGCTTCAGTATAATGTATTAGGTTTCATGTTAAAAATTATGATAAAATTTGAGGTAAGAAGATAATATTTAAATAAATCCCCAGGGGAATTTGAGACGAAGACTTCGTGAGAACAATAAATTCTTAAATCTCCAATATCAGATTCTGCATCATCAAACAAGCACCCAATCATATTATTATAACTTCTTGACAAACTAAATTTCGCTCAAAGAATTCCGGGAAGAACAAGCCATATTCTTCTTTTCCGAAGATTGACGCAACCCCCACTCTTTTCCACACTTTAATGTTTGCTTCTTCCTGCTCCAAGACCAGACCTGTGGACCGGCAGGCATGCTGAATATGTAGATAAAACAGCTTCCGTTGTGATTTCGTCAGGAGATCTTTGTCGTCAATGTCTAACTGTGCTTCGGCAATTTTAATCACTCTTTCACCATCCTTACTCAGGGCCTCATTGAGCGACAGAGATGCGTCGTCCTCACCTCTTTCAACTGTATGATCGTGGATGAAAATATCGTAAGGCAAGATTCGAGACCCGTAGAGCCATCGATCATCATGATCGCATTCGGTGATGAAAGCGACGGGTACAAGTAAAGCTTTGACTTTCAAGAAAGGCCGATCAACTTCGGTTCCCGATTCTCCCAGACCAAGTACATAAAAGGAAAGTCGCTCCAGTGTCGGATGATTTCGATGCAGATTCAAGACGTCATTCGCCCAATTGAGGGGTCCGTCGAGAGATGCCCAGGACCACGATGGAGCACGATACTTTTCGGGTTTTGACAACTCTCGAAGGGCTCGCCAGAGAAGATCAAAATGTAGGTTCTTTTTCCACATGCCAGCAAATGCGATGTAGGTGTCGTCGATTCTTGGAGACATTTCTGCGGCGACGCTTTTGATTGCGAGAAGTTTGTCGAAATCCTTGGTTAGCTGTCTTCTGCAGTATCGCACCACACTGCCTGTCCAACGGTCATAAAGTTGCTTCCGGCTTGGATCGTTGGTAACAGGGGCAGGTTGCAGACCCAAACTGGAGCCTTGGTGCCGAGGCCACAGCTCGAATTGAGGAAGTGAAGGAAGTGGCTCGCCCTCTTCCGATAACCGACAGCTTCGGCACTCAAAGTAAACCTTATTTTTGCAGAAGTGTAGAGATCTTGTAGAAAGACTACGTTCCTGCATGGTCCACCCTCTGGTGTTCCAAGCGCTCCCTTCAACGTCTCCAAACCACAATCCAGATTCCACATCGTCTTGAGGTACGAGGATCAGGTTGCATTCTCGGGTGGCTGAAGTATCATCGACAATGTACGAAACCTTCGTAGCTGGGATAGTCGAGATATTGCGCTCAAGGAATCCATCATGGGTGGACGTTGCCGATGTGCTGGTGAGTCGTCAGCAGGGGGACGTAAGGATCTAGCAGAGAGCTACTCACGCCACGATAGTTATTTCAGCATGACTATAGACTTTGTGCATGGTCGCTGCTTCTTTGTTCCAGTCTGATGGTAGATCTTGTATGATGCAAAGAGAATCAATCCACAGGTAGCGCACCTTCAGTTCTCGAGTAGCGATAACTGCTTGTGCAAAATTCTTGGACAGCTTCCACATTGGGATAGCCAGTTTCATCTCTTCGTAATTCCCTTGAAGTGTTCGAAGTGGTATTTTACTCCCCCACATATGGCTCAATGCTGCGTATGGCCCCAATGCATCAGAATTTGTCGTTTCGATCAGACGTGGAAGTTGACTCCCATCACGGTGCCCAACATCCAGAAGTCTGCTTGGAAACCATGTCATATCTTCAAGTCCGCAATTGTCGTGACTACTCTTGCACTCTTGGATCCATTTATCAATGAGTTCCAGGTTTGATGGGCTTAACGTCTGAGCACTAGGAAGTCTCCGTTGAAACCCTTGATTCGATTTCTGGTCTTCAGAACTTAGCGGCACAATAAACGCACTTTGATATTTGTGCCTATTACTGACCTTGCGAATCAAATGCCTTGAAACTGATGATCTGACTGATTCTATCATATCGCCTTGGGCTATCATGGGACACTGTCGTGTTCTCTGGGCCGAATTCCAGGTTCAACGCTGTCACAACCGATGTGTTGGTGTCTAAATCTGAATGCCCGATGCTCTGTTGCACTGCCCCCTCCACGAAAAAGGTGGGTTGGTATATCTTGACCTTCCGATCCCATGGTTCTGCAAACAAGTCGTCCCATAATCCATCATCTTCTCTCAAGGTGCCAAGACCTCCCTCATCCATTGGACGAACCGCCCATGCAGCTCGAATGCTTTTCCTGATGAGTCTACAGAAATCACAGCCAGCTTTTGCTGAAGCTCTCAGATCAGGAAATTCGGGATACAAGTCAACCCGCTCATAGTCGCATTTGATAGCTGTCCCCCACTTGTTCAGCTTCTTGCGATCAGGGACGATTCGTGAACAGGCTTCGCATGTTTGACTTGCTGCATGACCCGTGATGGTTGCTAAGTTGACCCTTGCTGGTATTGGCTTTATCAAGGCCTTGAATGTGGTTTCATAGGGATAATTCATACTTTCGAGGTGTTCTCTTGGATTTAGTGGAATTCAGAGGCCTAGATTTCTAGAAGTAATTAAGGCACCGGGATCGGCTGGAGCAGCTGACTTCTTGTGTCACCATCCCTCCAGTTCTCGGCACTGGCATTAGTCAGAGATTACTTTCAACGATTCACTTGCACGTAGATTTCTGGTTTTCTGCTCCCAGTAACTTCAAACCCCCAATTCCCCCCCGGGCTGAGGATGCTTCTTGAGTTTTCAAATAGCCAATGCAATCTTGAAATTTGCAGAGGATGAGGTGCAATCATTGGCAACAGCACTCAAAGGTAACACAAAAACCGTTATGGGAACTCTGATTTTTGCCGATGTCGGCAATTTGCAACAATAGGTTTTCCTAGATATAATTCCTAGTCCACTGGAAGGTCCTTTGAGAGTCCAAATTCTTAAAACAAAGCTCGTTCCAAAATAATCTCAGCGAACAATGAGCCTTATCAAAAACAGTGTATGATTGAAGGACAACCATATTGAAAGCAAAAAGTCTCACCTGACCTTTGTTCACTTCAATAGATACTTCGTTACTTTAATCAGTCTCATTCCCATCTTTCCTAACCTCCAAGCTCGTCCAGAATACATTTGATATGCCCCCAGGATGTGTCACACGGAAATTTTCTCCTACGTCTGCAGGTGCGTCCGCCCGACGACAGTGCACTGCGGTGATGAAGAGCATGGGACTTTCTTCTGCGAATTCCTAGACCGCAGCGTCAGCTTTGAGACGTCAAAGAGGAAATGTCCCAACTGCAGCCTGAAGGCTAGGTTTGGATGGATAGTATTCTTTTGTTTTCCTTTCTGGAGGAAACCCAGCCCCCCTTCTCAAGGTAAAGCACGTCGGAATCGACTGACCAAGGAAAGAAAGGCCGAAAACAACGCACTTGGAACAAGCTTTTAAAGAAGTGTTGTGTTTGGATAGCCTGATTTGGTCAGAACAGGAGTTGGAAATCAAGGCCCAGAACTTATTAAAAAAAAAAAAGACTTCCCTATCTAAAGTGACTTTGCTCAATATCCCAATTTTAATCAAACTTTTTAACATGTCCAGATTAATACTACAGTATACCTACCTTTGCGAATTTGTGTCTTTCGAAATATCACCTGGAGGAAGCTTCTTCGGTCCGACTGATATACCACCGGCGCCGATAGCGAAATCAATCTTCCGACCATGGCTGTGTCCTAAATGCGAGTTGAAATACAGGTATCATTGGTGGCAGTTCTGGAGGCTATTGAAGGGAAGAAACATTGGCGGCGTGGGCATTTTAGGCCCCCGTAAGAGAACCTAGCGACAACATCCTACAGAGAACATTGGCGTGAAGCGCTGTAGGTCAATGTTCAAAGAGTGTCCGTTCTGTATCACTAACTCAGTATGTAGGGGTTTTGCAACATATGTCGTACCGTATTCTCAAGACGTTACGCTTTGAAGGGAGAATTATATATGCAAAGTACATATCTTGGCATGTCCTAACTTTTTTTTTTTGATTCGGGTAGCTTAAAGAGGGCTATCGCAGTAAATACCAAGTACAAATACATCATTTGGTATCAAGAGTAGTCTCATGTCACTTAGCATAAATCTTTTTTTTAAGAATGTTTTATATCGCCATCGTAGGGGGTATCAAGAATGCTGGCCCCATCACTTTAATGACAACAAAAACCTTGTTTCTCTTATCAAAGGCTTCTTTTGATATTATACCTCTGACAACCAGATACAACAAATATAAATTATTCAATAATGACGGTAATGAGACAAGACAAAATCTGTTTAGTAACTCGTACTTGGATGATTTAATTGAAAACAATAAGGCAGCTATTCCTTTAAAACAATCGACCAGAATTAGACATCTTCGCCGCAATCGTCCCCTTGTCGTTCCATCATCCGCTTCTACCACTTTCAACGCCACCGCCCGACAAATTCAATCCATTCTCTCACTCCGAAAACATTTCAGCCAGCACAATCATGTGTCACTTGAATACCAATAAATGGGAATGCGGGCACCTTACCACCGGAAAAACTTGCATCGACCGCTGCGAGGCGTTCCTGAGAAGCCAATCTGGAGAGTCAGGTGGATCGGAGAAATGCCCTGGTGTTTTCCCCCGTCAGCTGATATGTGCAGGGAATTGTCTTGATTGCCGTATAAAACATCAAGAAACAAGCTGGTTTTGAATGTAAAACTAGATCCTCACGGGGTTCTCCACATTTTCACATATAATAACTCAAGCTCCTGGATTATGTGAGGTGAAAGGTAGGAAGGTGGAAAGAAATGCACCTAGACAAGACGAATTTAGTACTCTCCAAATTTCAAGTCAAGAACAAAAGAAAAACTGCGAAAGAAAAATTGAACAATTCAATTAAAAGAAAAGAACAATCCCAAAAATATACTATAAGGCACTTGACTTCTCAACCCAGAATGGGGTACTCCGGATTCATCGGGCACCGCGGACGTACCACAAATTCACCACTCGCAAAATACCAACACTTCGTCTCCGCTCTCTCCATTAAAACTATAAGAATCATATATAACACCGGTAGATGGACTTACACTGACTGCGAGCACGTCCATGACGATGGCCGTCCGGAATGTCTGAAGCATGAACCCTATCGTCAGATTCAGGCGGGAATGTCTGAGTCGTGCCTTGCCGAGGAGATGAAACATGAGGCAGCGAAGAAGGAGAGGGAGAAGAAAGAGGAGAAGGAAAAGAAAAAGAAGGAGAAAAGGAAGAAGAGGAAGAGGAATTGGAAGAAGTGTGTCGCCATGTAAACAAGCCCCCCCAATAGGATGGGATTGGAGGCATTCGTTCCTACCTCGACCAGCATAATAGATGAGTTGACTTGAATACGAGTGTACAATTAACTCAACCGAGTGACTCGTTCATCGCATTTCCTTCATCTTAAAGATAATTCGGTCGGAAGGTGACTTGATGATACGTCAGTAATCTATAGGTAAAGATTGATGCTTCAATAATTTCAACACCAGAACCGAGAGACCCTTAGTAGAAGCCCAAGTAAGAAATTTCCCAATCAACAGACCTATCAAGAAATCAAATCCAAGCTCCGACTACTGACTTTCCACAGTGATTAGTGGCCATGATAAAATTGCGAAATACATGAGCAGATTCGAGCGTAGGACGTAGGCAATCTGATTGTGTCAGGCCAGAAAGTAAACAACTGGCTGTTCTGAGGCCCCAAGACTGTCTCAGACTGTCTCAATCCTCGAACAACGAACAGGCTACAGGTCTCAGAATAGAGCACAGGAAGACAGAATGTAGGAAACAAGTTTTTCACAGGACTATATATTAAATTTTCTTCAATTTTCCAAAACACATCCCATCCATCTTCAACAAGCCTCACCTCAACGCAGATAACAATCGCCGGAATCCAAGCAGATACTTCTACCACAAGCCAACTAACAACTCAATCTACATATTCTTGCAATGTGCCGGGGTAATCCCTGGCGGTACAGTTGCGGCCACAACGCACTCTACGTCTACGTAGCATGCGATTACTGGGTGAAGAAGCAAGACCGCGAAGAATTCCAAGGCGAGTGCTACAAATGTCCATATTGTATCGAAGACAACCGCAATACCCTCCACTATGAATACGACTGCGACAGCTGCCGGAGAAAGCGCGCCAAAAAACTCAGACGCCTCGCCGTAGTCCTTGCCAACGGCCAGAAGAAACAGAGGAAGTTCGAGAGACGCTGGGAGGAGAAGAAGGCCAGGTGGGCTAGAGACCCAACTAAGGCAGGAAAGTTAGTTGCCCCTCCCAGCCCGGGCGTCTGTGATTCCATCAAGATCGCCTTGAGGAAGTTGGCAATGTTGCTAATTGAACCAGTAAAATCCTCAGTTGATTTAGTTCTCCGCACTCAGGCTCGTAGTGCTGCTCAGCAAGAGGCTATAAACGAGGCTTACAGAGCTTCTGAGGAACGTCAGGTCGATGATTTTCCTCAAAGAACAGCTCCGAGCCGTACTCGCGATGACTTGGAGCTTGGCTTCCAAGATAGAGATGCCGGGAATGCTGAACGACGCTAAGTTAGCTGCACCTCGCCCATTTAGCACTCCATTGATCCTCCTTGGTAGGAATTCCTCTCTTTAACTCTTTTTTTCATATTGACGTGGGCCATTTGGACCTTGAATCACAGAGTGTTTGGCCGATTTGCATTTTACGACGACAATAAAACACCTCCTTCAAAAAAGACTTCCATAGCATCATAATACATTGCCGTGACATATCTAATACACCATAACATTTACCCAGATGCCTAATTCAAAGTGTAGGTAGTGATATAGAACTTTTTGACATCCTTCCCTCCCCAGCCAGACCTATAAAACATTCGCTAAGCAAACAAGTACCGTAACTGCTCTTCATCCATACATCCCCAAAGATGCGCATACGACCAAGAGTCCGTACCTAGGCTAAACTCTCGACAGTCATCCAGAATAGCGTAGTTCTGTCTGTGAGAGCCTTCAGGGAATGGCGTTCCCTTGACCCACCCGCGAATGCGAGAGTTATTCCTCTCGAGGAAACTCTTAGCGATGACAACAAATGCACATTGCCAAAGTAGATGGTGTACTCCCATAGCGGCCATGTGATCTTTGGCACGTCCCCAATCTCGCTGCTGTGAAGCCGAACGCCATGATGCTGCCCATGGAGCGTTCAACTGTGCTAGCTCGTGCCCGAATTTCATGTCTGCTGTTAGGAGAGCGACGAATAGCTGTGGTTGTTCGTCTTCTAGCACATTCTCGTCGACTAGGTCGAAGAGAGTCTCGTCAAGGTGATTCCAACGAGTCCAATTCACTCCCACGATTGTCTGGCAGTAGTTACTTTGCTGTAGAAATCGGATCGCAGACTTGAAGAACTCCCCGCCTGGTTCCCAGTTCCGTAGAAGGATTTCCAGAGCACGAGGAGCTAGCTCGGCAGACATCGACAAGAGGTGAAGACTTTCGGTATCTGTTCTGGTCGAAAAGAACATGAGTGACGAGTTGATAAGAGGATTCTCTTGTAGTGAGAGTCCAGAGAGGTCTTGTGACATTGATGAACGATGACTGGAACTCTGAGCGAAATGAGTTATTGATGAACTGCTGGAAGATGTCGTCGTGACTGGCGAAAATGGTTGATATGTATGACCTCCCGATTGAGTTGATGGAGAACTCAGATCGCTGCTGTAATGACCCTCGACTGAAGTGTGAAAGTATCTTCTGGGTGATGGGGTGCTTGATGAGGATTGAACTGGTTCTGGTGTTGTTGAACTGAAATCCGATTGATGACTTTGATCACCCGTTTTCGATCTATACTTCCACATCTTCCACTCGTCGAGCTTCATCTTGTAAGAGCGGGCCCTGTTTGAAGTTAGACAAGACGTACAAAAGGGTTAAACCAAACTGACGAAGCCGTAAAATTGTGCTCGCGAACCATAACATCTCGAACTTTCCCAAGCGTATAACCCTTCTTGATGTAGAGGTTCTCAATCTCATCTTTGTAGAAATCCCAATTTTTGGGCATGATTTCTACTTCGAATTCGAATGATCTCGATCCACTTCGACAATCAGTCAGAAATCTGAACTGGCAGGCTCCTCTTCAGATCTAGCGAAACAATGGGAATACCTGGGTACAAGAACGGAACGGAAAATCTCGAACTAAGGGAAAAAGACGAAGCAGGTGAGACCAGCAGCGGCGGTGTCCCCCCCTGAAAGCAAAATTTTGCCCTGCTGCCCGCGGGCGGCCCTTCCATCTTTTTGGTTACGGCAGCGATCTCGCATCAGCTGCAGGTTTGTGGTTTTCCAGTGGCTGAAATCTCAGCATCAGGCGGGCGTGGAAACCCCCCACGCTGATAGGCCTGATGCACTTTCATCCCACGCAGGGGGCTCACCGCCGCCCCTGATTTGCGGAAGGGCGCTGCAAGGAAGCCATGGCATGGTTGAGAAATTTATTGGTTTTTGTGTGTTGGGGGAAAAAAAGCAGTGTTCCCAGGTTGCGCAATCCAACGGTATTTGACTGGTTTAGGTAGGTGGATGTTGAAACAGTCGAGATACCGCATGTCTCAGTATGTGGTACAACCGGGCGCTTTCCTACTTGTTATCATCGCGAAGCTCCGATAATGAAAGGTCAGAGTAAAAGTAATGACGGCCCAATAGCGCATTCCAAGGCCTGGATAAAGCTGCAAAGATTTGGTTGGGTTCAAACCCATCAAACGTGTTACTCTATCGATCACATCATCGTTTTGTATTGTTGGCGAACAAACTAGCATGATGCAGCTTCCATTCCCTGTATAGAGAGAGTGGTGAAGTTCTAGAAACGGGGTCTACGATCTTGTAGCAGCAAATCTCCATGCCTGAATACTCTGTGAAAACTATAGCCATGCTGGCCCTAGACATAGGATATCATTCAACGCGAGCAACGCTTCCGCTCGGTCTGATCTTATGACTGTCCTCGTCTCCTTTAACCCAGTTCCCACTGCAGCATCTTTACTGAGAAATCATACCAGGATTGCTCAACCTTTAAGTCTTGGGTTTTGAGTATCTTGAATACATCCAGGAACTGCCGGCAATCATCGAGGTATGAGGCTTCATCGAAGGTCACACTTTCGCCCAATCTCTCTTGAAGTGCAGAGAATTGAGCATCCGTTATCTTTGCTTGAAGATCTTGCAGCAAGCCCCTCGCGGCTTCCATCGTCGAACAAGTCAACAAAAGTTTGATTCCTTTGGCTGACATGACCTTTTCCAGGTGTATGGGTCGAAGTTCAAGTGCATTTTGAAGGTCCTCTGACGTATCAGGCGTATAAAGCGAAAGCCACCATTTGAAGCTTGGAGACTTGAACCGGAATCTATCTTCCAAGAAGCATACACAGGCCTGGAGTAGTTCATCTGTGAAAGAAAACTTGTCCGCTTGCGGAATGTTTTGATCAACGAAATCAAACATGTTTTCAATGCCTTCGGGTGGTGGGCAGAAAAAGGAGGTTTCGGATCCATCCAGCTCAAGAAGTCGGTGGACGTGTGGGACGATGGTACTTTTAGACTTCCATAACGTGTACACGCGTCGCATTGCTTCGCAGGGAGGGCATTTGGATGTTGTACCGTCTTGCACGGAATCGAGTTTTGTTCCATCCGAGTCCGATGTAGGTAGGAAGCCTGGGTGGCTTTCGACAGGCGAATTTATGTCTTGGCAGTGTCGGTTTGCGAATGTCTCTTGATCATCAATGAGTTCTTGACACTTTTTAGAAAAATAGTGAAAAAGAGACGAGGACGAGGAACTGATTTGCATTGGCTTGTGCATAGTTTGAGACTGGCCAGTCTCGTCTGTTGGTGCCATGTCTCCAGAGTAGTCGGTGATTTGAACATCTTGTGACAGCAAAGGAGCCACAGTCCCAAATGTGCGCTCAACACTGTCCATCTGTGGTGATGGGGTCGTGTCAACAGGCGTATCCGACCGTTGCGACTCCAGAGTCTCTTCTTGGGTGTCGCCCGCTGGTGTCGAAAGTTTGGATGAGTTTTCCGCCTCCCTTGCGGATAGCGCTTGATACCAATGGGCAATTCTGATAGCATATTTGTAGAACGACAAGTCCACATCCATGTTTGAATCTTCAAAACTTCTCAGAACATCGAAATATCTGCGTCGAAGTCGCTCACGCTTATCTTTAATCAGTGCTTCAGCATGGATATCGAAAATGTATGAAGAGCGTTTGAGATCATCGAGCTCATCTCTGTACCGCTTGAGAAAAATCTCAGCGACGACAACAAGAGAACACCCGACGAGTAATTTTGACTGGGGACTGCGCATTGCAACAGCATACAAGGTGCGCTCGGCCTCGCTCCATGACGATGATTCAGAAGCCTTTTCTAGGAAAGGTATATCATCTGATGGGGAGGTTGAATTTGTATCGCCTCGCATCGCCCTTGTTGTCCGCAGTTTTCGGGAATCCAAATCCGACTCGAGGCACATCTTCGCCAAGAGGAACTGCTCACCAGTACCGACCTTTTGTTCGATCATTGTGAAAATGGAGCCTCTATAGAATGTCGAGAACTGTGCATCATAGCGATAATGATTCTCCAAGATATACTTCTGGGAAGCCTTGAGATAGGCACCTCCAGACTGCCATTTCAGTAGCTGCACTTGAAGTCCACCAGCTGCTGGCGGCACCCCTTCAATCAGAGATAGAATCTCCCCGGCGTCTTTGCTGCCTGTCGGAATCGTGATGTCGAAGGCACCCTGGAAAAGCTCCTGGGTGACAGGATCGATATCAGAAATTGACGATTGAGGGTCTTCACCCGTCTCCTCCGAAGGCAAGACCAGCTCCATGGGTTCAGGCGTAGAAAATACCGTTTCAGCGCGCGAGTTTCGAGAAGTAGTCTTTTGATCGCGACGGGTTTTGACGGATTTATTCTTCTTCCATCCCAAGTCATCAAATCTCATCCGATAAGCACGAATCCTGTATTAACATCAATACGGGATCTCTCCCGATAGTTGGTGGTACTATTTACGAAGCATTGAAATCGAACTTGGCAGACATGATATCGCGAACATCCTTCAACGTCCTCCCCTCATCCATGTAGAGTCTTCGAATTTCTGCTTCATGGTCACTCCAGTTCTTCGGCATTTTTGCGACGATATTCTGATGGTTTGCGGATCGGAATCTGCATCTCAGGAATGTTTTTCGATGAAGTCCATGACTTTCTGCACCTTTCAAAAGGTGCAATCACGACGGCACAGCCCCACCAAGCCACATTCTGGAGCCTGATCCTTCGCAGGTTGAGGTGCAGAAAGGCGCAAAAAGGTGCAACTCTGATACTCGATGTCCGCGTGGACCGAGTCGTCACTTGTTCCTGGGCACGAGAGAATCTCCCAAGGAGAGATGCAACATTGACATTGGGTTTGGTTAGGCTCGTCCCGTTGCACTTAGATCTCTGTGCCCTGTTGAAGCACTGTTGCTCCTTTTAAATTGCCGTCACTTCGCAGGCAGCACCCTGCATCATCTCAGCCTTCTTTTGTTCCACCACGGGGATCAGACTCTGGTTGGGTCGGTCTAGGCTTTCTTTTCGAAGGCTTCCCCAGATGCAATTTTGTGCAATGAGTCGTGGCCGGGATGACGAGGTAGATTCCTTTTCCACAGGTAAGGTACTGGATATCCCCGGGGTTCATGACTGATGGTTCGAGTCACACTGCGCATTCTGGAGAGACTTTGCCCCAGCTGGCATCTTCTTACCGCCTGTCCCGTAGCTTCCTACTGGATGCCCGCATTCCCAAGCCTTGCGGACTTACTCCTGTGGTTTCCTTTAGCGATATCAGAGCTGTCGAATCGAGGATTCGGTGAGATGCCGGTACACCTGGCGGATGATGCTCCGTAAAGAAAGTTAGAGTTCGTCGAATGCATGGAAGCTCCAGACCTCAATAGCCAGAACAGGTCGAGCCGTGGCCGAATGTCGTCACACAGACGCAAGAGAGTCGCTGTAAAACATACCATCCCATCCATCACACAGAGTTGAGCAAATCCCGCTGCAGGGACCAAGTGTCAACGCCAAAGAAACAATCTGGATGCTGAAGAGAAGGGTCTAGACCGACCGTCTACCCTCCATCTGGTCGATGCCTCGTCGTCAATTAAGGTTACCACCATGCACCCAACCGCACGCCATCAGAAGGCTCATGGGTCGGGCCTCTGAATCTCCACCCGTGTACTGTCCGTTTTTGCGACGGTGATCTGATGGAAAAGAGGGAAAGTGGAGGAGTGAGACAATACAAACCTGTTGTGCAAACCGGAAGAGGTGTGTGGGAGTTGTTGGGTGGTCAACAAGGGTTGCTTTCTCCAAAGCGCCGTTGCTTCCTCCAGATGCGCAAGATCGGCACAGGGAGGAAGTGCAACAGGCACCGTAGAGTTCGTCGCTGTAGGTGGATGCAGAAGTTGCAACTTTCTCCCACTCCCGCCCACTTCCCCACGCGACAGCCTGCATATGGAAGCACCTGGGCAGCCTTGAATTGACCAAAGATCTTGCTGCGCACAGCAACGGCAGCTTCGCACTGTGCCCCTTATTTTGCACCTTTATCCCACGGAGCGGCTCTGATACGGTATCGCAGTACGTCTTCGAAAGCTCCCGAGGAAGGGATTCCTCCTGAGCACAGAAGCTGACCGACACGATGCCCTCGCTTGCCTCACTTTTCGTATTGCACTTTTATATTGGCACACATGTCGCGTTCCGCCAGCGCAGATGGGAAGAATATATAACATGATGGCTGTCCCTCGAGATTCTTTCCATTCTGTACCGGTTTCTTCAATTCCTTGCTGGCATTCCAAGAACTGTTATTCAAACACGAGCAAGACTACTGCAACTGTCATACATCGCAAACGAACATCATGAAGCCTTCTCAACGACAGCCTAGAGAGGTGGTTCCTGGTAGCCACTTGACTCAGTACGTGCCTGATACCTGGGATTGTTTTTTCGAGTACAACCTTTGTATGTGGCTGACATGTCTGGAACAGTGCATTTTCTACTTCTGCAGATATCACTTCCACCCTCTTCGACACCAATCACAATGCCACCACTTCATCTTCTTCTGATCTGTCGGCCTTGATCGACGCTTCTCATGTCTCCTATGCCATTGCATCGAGCTATCATGCCCTCACCACCCAAACTCTACGCCAGCACAACAATCGGCGAACTCGTCGATCTGTCAACGTCGAAACAACTCGCGCATACCATGCTGGTCAGATCTCAGCTAGTCTCGAGGGGCTCCACGTCCAAGTGCCACCAGGTCTTCACAGAGATGCAACAGAAGGCTATGTCGGCAAAACACCCATGGAGTACTTCGAGGGATATCCATCCTCCCAATATCAGCAGCTCAACAACTATCAACCTCTTGACTTTCAGCCCAGCTACAATCCACTTCGGGCTATGCCACATCCACAACGCAATGGTCACTCTGCTAGAGCTGATGTCGGCGCCGAAGACCATGGCGAAGGAAGTTTGGCGTACTGGGTGCCCGATCAAGAACGGTACATACATGCAAGAAGGCAAGCTCAGGACATGACGGAATGGGGAGAGGACCTTTCAGGTGTTGGTACACAGTTTGACGTCCCATCCCACTCGGGAGGGACATCAGTACTCTACGGGAACAGCACTGCATGCGAAGAGGGACACATAATCACGGGCTGACCTCAGTGGAGGATACCGAGGTATAAAAAAGAGACGGAAGGATTTCGGCCTGCATGAGGCAAAGTGTTTGGGGCTGGAAAACAATGTTTTGACTGTACAATGAAAGAAAATAAAATGACTCGTTCAGCTCTTGTCCGCTTGGGGCTTGAGTCTACTAAGACATACATGATAGTAGTGAAGTCCGAACAGCATCTCCAATCATAGGAAAGATAACTTGTCTTGTTGGTCCAGTGTAGTGACAAGCGATCGAGTGATCGAGTGTTGAAAGAAAATGGTGTTATAGGCCAAGATGAGGCCTGGATAACGAAGAAAGTGTAAGCGAGATTTCAGAGTGAACGCTAAAAATAGGCCTATCCAGTCTACCTCGGCTTCACTATTCTCCTGCATCCCATCTCATCTCGTCTCGTCTCGTCTCATCTTTACATCTGGCTTCCATTTGAGGATCTCAATAAATAATTACGCCGGCCAACACCATTCCATCTCGTAAGTTCCGTCGCCTCTCATTTCCCCATCTGATTATCTCTACATGAGAACCCAGCAGAGACGGACGGTACAGTACAGTACAGGGAGGTCATCGGAGTTTTTGTCAGCGGTGGAGCTGCAACTGCTATTGCACTGAAGAGCGAGCCTGGAGCTGTAGAAGGAGCTTTCTCAGGCCCTGTGTAGTGTTGTTGGGTTTTTGTCGTGTTGTGCTATGCTCTGCCTAATTCCCGCAAAATTACCAACATATCGCCAGGACCGAGAAGTAAATTCTGTCATTTTTTGAGGGTTTCTATCAGTTTATTCTGGAGGGGCTCGCCAAACTCGGGACAGCCTCCAGTCGTTCCCCGGATGTGCCAGTGCCAGTCAGTAGGAGTAGGAGCCGGAGGGGAGGGGACGGAGAAGGAAAGGGAGGGCAAAGTGCAAGTGCAGGCAGGCAGCGCAGCTCATGTCAGGTCAGGTCAGCCCGCCCCCTTTGACCAGTTCAGGAAGCTCACAAGAGCATCAAGGAGATGATGGATGGGTGTTGCAAGACAGCATGAGCATGCCGACCGGCTCGGGATGGAGGGGATGAAAGGGGAGGGGAGGGTGTCGTGCTGTTTTGAGCCGGGAGAACGTCAAACATTGCCAGATGAAGAAGGCCGGAACAATATTCTCCAACATGCACCCATCTCATGCTCCTCTCCTGCTTCACCGGTTCTCCTAAGACACCATGGTGGCTTGCGGCAAATTCCCAGAGCTACCCGGACCAGATCCAGCCAGGGAGCCACAGCCACAGCCAGAGTCACCCAGAGTCCTGTGTCTGTGTGTGGTGCATAAAAACAACAAAAGTCGGCTGGCTGGCTGCTATGCAAGGGATTCACGATGAGGCTTAATACGGAATTGCGAATGTTCGGAGCCAGTGGTTGTAGGAACGGACCGGACAGTCCTGTAGTCCATATGCAAAACCCTGCCGTCCCAACGTGGACTGGACTGGACTGGACTGGACTGGACTGGACTGGACTGCACTGCACTGAATTGCACTCTAGACAGTGGAGTGGACACCGGCTTCTCCTGGTCAGGTTCCGCAAGCATGGTGCTATGCCCATGCCCATGCCTATCCCCTTCCACTTCCCCTTCCCCTTCCCCATGCCTATTCGAAGACACACACCAAACTAAAACATGGCTGCTGGCCCTGGGCGATCTCCTCCCTTCACTCTCGATCGCGCCAGCACCAAGCCAGACTTAGTCGCTCTCATGCCCTCCCTCCCCCCATCTCCCCCCATGCAGTTGTGCAGTCGCGCAGGGTTCAAATTGGTGGCGGAGCTGCTTGCGGGAAGAGTTGCTGGGATATGACCACGTCGGCATGCATAACGGCTTGGACTGAGCTTCCGCGGAAGCGCTCCCGAAAACCTACGGGGGTTGTTCGCGCCCGTTATCCTGCGAGCCTGTCTAGCTCGGACGACTTGCATTTCTGGGATTAGGGAATCTGCTCGCAGAACGCATGCAGTCAAAACCCAGAGGAGTTAGGCAGGGCTGAACTCCCTCCTATGAGAAATCCTCCGTTTGGATGCGAGAGAAACTGTCTTCCCTTCTTACACTGGATCCTGGCCGCCTCAAGAATGGACTGATGGCTTCGATGTCTTTAAATCGCTTTCCTTCGAGCGATTTTGAACGACTCAAAGATGCCGAAGGACTGGAAGTGCCACAAGGCTGAGGTGGAAAGACTTTACAGCAAAGAAGGGAAACCTCTACAGCAAATTCGGGACATTCTTCGCGAGGAACATGGGTTTAATGCATCGTAAGAGATGGGTTGCAATGCGGGGAAAAGTATAATTGCTGACTTTATGGATAGCATGCGAGCATATCAGATGAGAATTGACACTTGGGGACTGAGCCGCAACAAATCATCCAAAGGGTCTCAAAATTCGCGACAAATATCATCTCCTGGCCCTTCCGCGGGTGCTGATCTTCTTCCTCGTCCCAAGTCCAGAACCCATCTTGAGAGACTGGACACTGGACACGACTTGGTGCGTGCACAGCAAAACACCGTGGAACCTGTGCGCAAAGAGCGAGGGCCATTCGATGTGGTCTCTGCGTTTGAAACGCTTCTATCAAAATGGCAACCACGTACGGAGTCGGCTCTGTTGTGTTTTCAGCATCGGGATTTTAACCAGTGGGTCAAAAGTTCCAACGGCAACAATGGACCGATTCTATTCAAGTTGATCGAGGCACTTGTCCCGCCAGATGAGCAGTTCATGTTGTACAAAAGCTTTCTGGAAACCGACCTGTCGTCCCAAAGTGATCCAGATTACCCGTTTCCAGCATGGAGATATGCTTGGAACATGATTTTACGTTGCGAAGACTTGGAAGACGACGAGGAGTGCGAGGTGACCTACTGCTCTGAGGATTGGGAACGAGTAAAGGAGTTGCTGATGGAAGTTGGTGTTATATCGCAAGTCGCTGGCCGGGCTTTTGTCGACTGTGCTCTGGTCGTCGTAGCAGAACGACGTCTTACGGCCTGCAAAATGGATCCGCATCACTGGAACCGACGAAAATATCTGTACATTCTCAAAGACTTCCGACACTCTGAAGTGGATGTCGATCCATCCTTCTATAAACACGCACTACAGGTCATCGAAGCCGAGGAACTGGAGAGCTCAAAACAGTCATTACGGAAACGGGCTGATCTGGCCGATGAATATCGCCACAAATATCTTCAACTTGTCACCCGTTATGCCGTGATGAGAAAAAGGAATGGGGCAGTACCTCTCTCTATCGACGGTAGATAATCTCTTCATCAACTCAACGTTCGCCTCACTAACATCCTCCAGCTTCAATCTCGCCCCAGGCACTCGCAGCAGCCGACCAGTACCCCAGTCCCGATACAGCAATATCAGCCAGCGGCCATGCATGCTCACCAGAAGGCCCTCTCACGAATCCCGAGTCGCCCGCCCCAACCACACGCGAGGTTTTTGACCTCCTAATCAACAAATGGAAGACCCTGAACGATTTCACAGAATACGCCCACTCGATCATCAGCAGCGACGGTTGGGAAATCTCAATCTTCGAGACCTCTCCCGTCGGCGACAACCTCTTCGACATAATCAACACGGAGATCCCCTTGGAGAAACGTGTGCCCCTCATAACCGCCCTCCTTGTTGCCTTCTCCAGCATAAACCTGACTCGCTTCTACTCGCCCTGGTTCCTGCACTGGTGGACCTCCGTGTACAACTCTCCCGACTGGGATACATTCCTCGCACGCCTCGACTTACCACTCATCACAGCCCATCTCGAACGCCTCATGTCTTCCAGCGCGGCGAAGACGTTCATCGATTCCGCTTTCTTACTCGTTGGTGAGAGGATCTTGTTGGCTATCAAGACGAGACTAGTGGCTGCTAGGAGGAAGGAGATGAACGATGTGGAGAAAGATGCGTTCAGCAGGCTTCAGAGGCAGTACATGGGTATTCTGAGGGAGTTTCACGGGAGGGATATGATTGTCGACCAGACCTGGACTTATTATCTTATGAATATCGTTTGAGCGGGTTTCAACGTGGGGGCAAGATGGAGTTGGGAGAAAGGGAATTGGGAGTCTGAGATTGGTTGCTATAGATGGATGGGTGGGTGGATATTTTATAGCTTGCTTTTTTGTTGTCTTTTTTTGTTGACATGACTCGGAGTTTTCCTCTTGCTGTGGAATTCACGGGATGCGATTTAAAGGGAAGGAAAGGGATCTCAAAATGGATTTGCTTGTTATGTATGATACCAAGTGCGCGCGCATTCGTTTTATTCATGGGAACAGAACAGAACGGAACGGAACAATCCACCTCAACTAAATGCATACTTATATACATTAAAGCATCCCTCTTTCTCTCCTCGATGATGTGAAATTCCTTCCTTCCGTCCTCTCTCACATGCATCATAACAATACGGCATCGGATACCTCGGTCCCTCTGTTACGGTATCTATCCCGGCATAAATCTCTTCGAATCAACTAACTACCTTCGTAACACGATTCGATTGCATCCCCGCCTCCGATCCATCCCATCCATCCCTCACCACCGCTACCAAACCTGGAAACCAAAACCAACCCCCTCTAAATATACAAGCGAGTCTCCCCGCTTCCCCTTCACTTTCACTCTATGGCACAAAGCAGACCAACGCCTCTTAATAAGTCACACAGTGGTAAGATCAAGGAATGCAATCCAGTGCAGTGTTCTGCCATCCTGCGATAAGGTAGGTGAGCTGGGATGAGTGAGTGAGAGTCATGTCCACCCTCGCGTCCAGAGTGGACGGTATCTTGGTATTGCACTACTGCACTCCAGTCCTACACTCCTCCAGTCCGGACTGTAAAGCGCCGCAGAACCCATGCTTCACGGACATGCATGCTGACTAAGTAGGTGGTTTTATTATATTCTGGATATATGCCGTGTGTGCGTTCTTTGGTAAACCCACTATGCTATGCTATGGTTTGGTACGGTGTGCCATGAACCCTGGTATGGATATTATGGTATTGGTAGGTGTGGATAATTATGGTATGGGATGGGATGGTATGGTAGGCGGAGAGGATTCCGACGACCCGGTGAGGGGGACTTAGGTCAGGGATCGAGGATGAAAGATGAGAGATGAAAAGATGTGAGATCTACGAACTGGACATGGACATGACAGGACTCGCGTGGCTGTTAGTCGAAAGTCAAAATATGGTTCGATGGATAGTCATAATAGACTTACCTGGCTTTAGCTCCTGCGGATCTGTCAGTGGTGTGTGTCCACCAGATGCTGGCTGGAACAAAAATGTTAGGCACCGTAAGCAATCGGCGATGCAGTTCAGTCGGTTGTATCAAAAACCTTAAAATCCTCACAATAAAGTAAAGTACAGCCACCAGTCTACCTAGGTAGACAGCCGATCTTTCTTAAACGGGTATTTCAACAGCGAGAGCACGATACGATGGATGTTCCCGTGTATTGGGGGCTGAATTTAAACCTCCCATGTTACCTGCCCTGTCTGGCTTTGTCTTTGTCTCGCCTGGCCTCGCCTCCCATTGCTTGTATTTGTTTGTGCTTCTTTACGGTATGGCTGGTGCGGTCCTGGTGAAATAGAGTTTACAGGGGAAAGGAAACCGAGCCGTGTGTCTGTGTCCTGTGTCTTGTCTTACTCGTACTTACTAATACGGCAACTGTGGAACGAAGCAAAGTCAAGTAAGCTCGGAGGATCAAGACAAAAAAAAAGTGACTGTCAAACAGATTGATTTGAGTGACATGCCGTACCGGTACTGCTGACAGCGGAGAGTTTCTTCCTTTTTTTTTTCCTTTTGCTGAGTTTAACGTGACGTGATGTGATATGGTGTGATGCGCCATTACACGGAAGCTTACGTGCAGCGAAAAAGCTACTACTGTGTCTATCAATGTTGCATTTGAAGCGTGGCCAGGCGAGCTGTCAGATATCCCAAGATATCCATGATGTCTCACACCCTCCAAGTTGATTACGAATTTAGGCAACTGAGTGAGTGGGAACGAGTTTTTAGTGCTTATGGCTGTGATGGGCTGTCAGTCAAGTACCGAGAGTAATAATTAACCATAATTTTGATGTTTGATTTATTTGTGATACTTGAAACATTCGTATGAAGATTACTTGACTCTCCAAGTCAATAAATACGCAATCTTGTGGCGGAGTGAATAGTTCCAAACACATAACGCCTTGAAACACTCACCAGGATACAAAACCTCGTTGAATCATACGCCTCACAATATCGATATACGAGAGAAACATGCATCCTTCCGGGATAGACGCATGTCCTGTATCTATATCTGATTTGCCCTAAAGGATTATAGACGGGGAGGTGTTACTCTCACTGTCGTCGATGACTGAGAGGAAATAGAACGCATATCCGATGAAGGCATGACTACACAAAGGACGGATGCTACCCGCCAGAGTTTGCATTGGGTGGGAGTTGGGCAAGAGAGATTCCACCTATGATGTGTAAGGTGCTAAAGAGACCACTGTCTAGGACAAGTGTCAGGGGACATCAGATTGAAGTTGATTCATTTCCGTTTAAGCTCTCTCTAGCCTACGTCAGGAGGGAAAGGTGGTCTGCCCCGAAGTTGAGAGTTGGAGACGACAGACCATGGGATACAAAGGGCTTCGGAAAGCCTCGTCATTTATCCTGTCCGTGGTTATGACGAGGGGGACGCTTATGATAGATTGTGGGATGAGACCAGGTAGCGAATCAACGTGAAAATTTGTTTTTGATATTCCTTGTTCTGTTCCATTAAAGTGTGTTGATCAATATAGCGTAGAGAGCGAATGTGTTGACAGTGAGTTCGACCTGCGAGATTGCCAGATCATTACTCCGCTGACGGGGGATTGGAGGTGTGCTAGAGGATTTGGACAACGAAGATAGATTTGGAGACGGGGTCACTCTGGGACCAACTATTCGTGTCGCAGCTGGATAGTAAGGGGAGGGTGTTGAGATGGGTGGAGGCTCTGAGAGTACGTAGTTGTCTTGCTGAGAGGAATGAGCCAAGGCAAGATATGACAGGCTTTTGAGTTCTCTTCTCGTGAATGTTGCCATTGATCGATTTCAAGTTCTCCAAGCTCTTTCGGGTATCTGATTTTCGAGGATTAGACGTCTCTCTCATCACTCTCAGCACAGATTCGCCCATATCAGCGAACAAACTAAACGTAGTGACCATTCAATGCCATCGATCTCAGAAAACGCCTTCAACTACCTCACTCTCTCTTCAGATGAGCCGAATCACCCCTAGCAAGACAAATCAAGACAAATCAACCATTCTGAAGGTAAAATTTTGGCTGGCGTTCACTTCAACCCAGTCCATATCTCTTTGATAGTTCGTTTCAACTTTCCTTCATTTAGGATTTTGCTTTGCTTTTTATTCAGGGATATTGAGATGGAGAACCATCCATATATAAGCGATAACTGAGAAGAAACTTTCCCGAGTATGTTCAGGATGCCACGTCCACTTCAATCATGGATGAAATTGGCTGTATGAGTGGGGTGGCCGGTGCAGTTGGTTGTGAATATTGTTTAGCTTGAGAGACGAGAAAAGCGAGTAACTTGAAAAGTGTGACAATGAAGGACCGGGATGATGAGGGGAAGGCAACAGATTATACCAAGTCAGCTTGATTCTGTAGTAATACAAAGAGATATTGATGAGAGAGTATTGTTTTACGCAACGAGAGACGTCTTGAGCTCAGTCGCCTGCTGTAGTCACCAATTGAGATCATTGGAACTTCCAGATTTTGAAGAATCTGTCACTAGACTGGAGCTATCAAAACTGTACTTTGGCACACGAAGATTCATGAGATGGTATTGATATTTTCAGAAACTTCTGATGTTCTACAAGAGATGTCAGATGGATTTATAAAGTGTTGTGGAGTGTTAGTCTGAAGAGGAGGGATTGCATCCCCCTAGCGCGTTTTCTTCGGGGGTATGGGCTTGGCAAAAATTATTTCGAACCTCCGATTTCAAGATCCCATCGACCACCTCTCAAAAGCCATTGAACACCAACCCTCGAACCCCTCGAACCCCACGACTTCCACCCTTCCCTCCCATCCAATCCAGGCCGACATCTCCGAACCCATAAAATCTCTGCCACAACCAGCTGTATCCCAGCATTTGAGCTTCAATTATCCTGCTCTCAAAGCTCTCGGTGCATATACCATCCACCACTTGCGCCCACTCGGGGCCCATCCCAACTCACGATCAGGACACATCAAAACCTCCTCACTCTCTCAAAATGTCACTCGTGCACCTCTCAAACGTATGTTCGCACCTCCAAAACGCCTCGAAAGCCCGCCTGGGCCTAACATCCGTCCCCTCGACAAACATGATCCTCACACTCACGCTCGCGCTCCAACAATCCGGGTTCCTCTCCTCCGTGACACGAGGCGGCCTCGCGCCTCCTCCTCTCGACGATTTGTCCTCGTACGTGCCCGAGCCGGTGACGCAGGAGAACATCAGCTCCAGACGGCTGTGGCTGGGGATGAAGTACTGGAATAACGAGCCGGTGCTGAGCAGCATGAGTATGGTGTCGAAGCCGACAAAGAGGGTGTGGATGGATGTTGATGGGCTGGGGAAGATCATTAGGGGGAGAGAGGCGGGGTTTGTGAAGGGTCTTACGAGGCCGGGGGAGTGTCTTTTTGTTAGTACGGATAAGGGGGTTTTGGAGGCGAGGGAGTGTGTTGAGAGGAAGGTTGGGGGCATGTTGTTGTGTAGGGTGTTGTAGGGATCTGGCATATGTGTGTATGTGTGTATATTTATGGGAGAAAGATGAAAGCATGGATGGGCGTCCGATACGATACGATACTCTGCTTTGGTTGTGGTGGTGGGAGCATGGCACGGGAAAGTTGTATAAAATAGAGAGGCAGATCAAGACTTTGTACGATCATGTCATTTTGGGGGGACCTGATATCCTATTCACAGATCACATCTATAATCGTCTCAGGATATCCTCCACCACCTCTGTTGTCAAAGCCTTTCCTCCCAGATCTGGACTCAAGAACTTGCCCTCCTCCAGGTTGGCGTCAACTGCAGCGTAGATCTTAGCAGCGGCCGTCTCCTCGTTCAAGAACTCCAACATCAATGCCACACTTCTCAATGTAGCGATTGGGTTGGCAATGTTCTGTCCCATGATATCAGGAGCACTTCCGTGGCATGGCTCTCCAATAGCAAATCCCTCTCCAACATTAGCACTTGGCACCAAACCCAGAGACCCAACCAGAGCAGCAGCACCATCCGACAAGATGTCTCCGTACAAGTTTGGAGCCACAATCACATCGTAGGTTTCTGGTTGGCGGAATAGCTTGTAGACCATAGAATCGACAATCTGCTCCTCCACACCAACACTTGGGAACTTGGCCAATGCCTCGCGAGCAGTTGAACGGAACAGGCCATCAGTCTGACTCAGGACGTTCGACTTGTGGGTGATGGTGACCAGAGGGCCCTTGTGTATGCTTGGAACACCACTATCCCTGATCTTCTGTCTGCGCTGAGCAATCTCTCCAGCCATTGTAGCAATTCGGTACGAAGCCCTCTCGGAGATCCTCTTGATAGCCTCAGCAACCTTCCCACTCCCATCGGCAGCATCGAACGTCCTCTCCTCCTTGACGTACAGATCCTCGGTGTTCTCCCGGACAATGACCATATCGATTGGGTTCTTGGCCGTCATGACACTCTTGACCGGTCGGACGTTTGCGTAGAGGTCAAGGCGTTTGCGCAATGCGACGATGGGGGAGGAGTAGCCTTTGACAGCCTTGGAGGGTGAACTGACAGCACCGAAGAGGGCACCATCGCATTCGCTCTTGAGAATCTCGACGGTCTTGTTTGGTAGAGCTGCACCGGTCTTCTCGAAAGTCTCGAACCCGGCCTCGAGGTCGACGAATTCGAATTTCAGTTTGAGGGATGCGGGCAGGGCTTCAAGGATGCGTCGACCAGCTGGAATGACTTCTTTACCAATTCCATCGCCAGGAATAAGGCCTGTTGTATGTTAGAAATGTCTGGAAATGTCAATTGGAGGTCATTGTACCTATGCGGAGAGTTCTTGCCGCCATTGTGTGTGTGTGTTTGTCTGTTTTGATTGTTGATCAATTCAGATTCTGGCACTGGCTGCGATGTCGGTCTAATATTTTTCTCCAGCTCCGCGTCACAGCTCGGCAATGTGAGGTGAGCCCCTGGTCTAAACGGGCAGCCCCTATTTTTCAACGCTCCCCCACATTCGACTGATTAACACGGTCACGGTCAGCACCACCACCACCTGATAAAGCTTTCTTTCCCCTGCATAATAAAAGCTGTCTTATAAAGTTGAGACGAGACGTGGAGTGTACGATCTACCCTACCAACGACTGCCCTCATCAGGACGAGCCCTTCTTCTTTTTCCACATAACTTCTTTGTCAACAACAGCCAGCAGTCTCCCGCGTGCGTTGTTGTTTACCTACCAAGCAAGTTCCGAAGCCGTGTCGCGTATCACTGGTCTGGCTTGTTTGAACAGCGTGTTTTCTCGCCCTCTCGTTTGTCACTCCATCCCGGTGTTAATCTCAGACAACTAGTCTGTCGCAAACAGGACACTACACTTTGGATATTCCTTTGTCATTCATTCTTCGTATTCTATTCTATTCTATTCTGCCTTACTCGAACTCGAACTCTACAACGGGATTTGGTGTTCAGTACCATTCGAAAGCTGATGTGATTTCCTCTGCCGCCATCCGCCTTCCTCCCCTCCCGCCTGTCTAGGAAAGAACACCCACCCCTTAGTCCATCAACGTCCCGCATTAGCACAAACACAATGTCGGGCGGCGTCCGGAACCTCAGAGCCATGTTCGAGAATAAGGACTCCAGTCCCCCAGATCGAGGACGTTCTCCAGGAGAGTCAACAACAGGTGAGCATCTGCACGCGGCTGCTGGGGACAGGACATCTGCTGAGAATATTAGGAGGTGCCAGTACAGGAACATCACCACGACCGCTCTCGAAGGTACGAACCAACTTTGTCACAGTGGTTGGAAGCGGTGGACAACAAGGACTGGGATTGAAGAGGGACATCAGTGGTGAACCAAGCATGCAGAAGCGGAGGGCCAGTTTTAGTATCGACGAGGAGGACAATTCAATGGCAACATTAGAGAGGAAGACGTCGATTGCTACAGAGAGAGAGGCCAGGAAGAACAGTGCAGCGATTGAAGAGACGATACCCGAGAATGCTCTGCAGGAGTCAGATACAAAATTGGCAAGTGGGAGTGATCAGAGAAAGGATCATGTGAAGCCGAAGGCCAAGGTGGAGGAGAAGAAGGCTACATCTACTGGGACGAATGGTCACACCAATGGAGGAAGCAAGCCAGTGGTTAAGCCTGTGGAGAAGAGCAAGCCGGTAGAGAAGAAGCCATTGTCGAAGCCACCACCTATAACTACAGCAAAGACAGCTACAGCCCCGAAATTGTCTCCGAAAAAGACCAAAGAGCCAGCACCAAAGACACCAACCACACCTGGTATGAGTCGTTCGAAGGAACTTCCCACCAAGACCCCAGACAAGAAGTCGGAGAAGAAGGTGGAGAAAAAGGCAAGCAGAGCATCTTTGGCCCCAAGCCATACTACGAAGCCTGCAAGCAAGCCCGCTACAACAGCAGTGCAAGGTGCGGCAGCAAAGACTAGAATTCCTGCATCACCTCCACAAACTGGATTCCACAAGCCGAGACCCAAGTCCCCCACGAAACCAGTTAAGCTTCCAGCCTCCTTGACCGCACATACCGCTTCTTCCGGATCGAAGACAGCTACAGGAGCCGTACCCCCTTCGAGACAGTCCCTTAGCCGCGCATCTGGAAATGTACAAACCACCAATTCTCTACAAGCACACCATGCCAACACACGATCTCCAAGCCGAGCAAGCATAACAACCACAAAATCAACACTGACTCGCAAGCCTTCGACACTAAAGAGTGGCAGCAGTAGACCCTCTCTTGGTCCTCCACCTGGGACATTGAAGAAGCAACCTTCACGACAGAGTCTGCCTTCAAGTGCGCCAGCAGATGAATCATTCCTCGCTCGAATGATGCGTCCAACGACATCCTCGGCATCCAAGACTGCAGAGAAGCCAGTAACACCACCAAAGAGATCACAATCGTTAAAGCGGCCAGTAACGAGGGATGGAGCACCCAAGCATACCACTTCTCTAGGAAGTCCTGCTACTCGCAAGAACAAAGATGTATCACCAGCTAGACATGCGCCTAGACCGGTTTCGAAGGTAGCTACCAAGGTGGAGCCAAAGATTGTTTCCAAACCTGCTCCGAGCAAGAAGGAAGCCAAGCCAGAAGTCAAGGAGGCTCCAGTTGAGAAGGCGGCGGTTCCAGTTGAGACCCCCGTTGTGGAAACTGCCAAGTCTGAAGTGGAGAAGCCATCTGAATCGGAGCCTGCCCATGTGGAGGAGGTCATCGTTAAGCCTGTTGACGAAGTCATTCCCGAGACTGTTGTTGAGGAGCCAATTGCTGAAGAGAAGGCCGCTGCTGAGGAGGAAACCGTCGTCGTTGAAGAGACTCCAGCTCCAGTTGTGGAAAAGAATGTTGAACCAGAGCCAGTCAAGGAGGATGTAGTGCCTGAGCCAGCTGTGGCTGAGAAGGAAGATACCCCGGATGCGGAAGAGCCAACTGCCGTGATTGAAGAGCCTGTTGCCCCAGTTGTTCAAGAGCCTGAGGCAGCTGAGCCAGAATCTCCAGCACCAGTCGTTGAGACAAAGGTCGAAGAGCCAGCTAAGATCGAGGAGCCAGTTGAAACCGAAGTACCAGCTCCAGCCTCGCCTGTCCCATCACCAAAACAAGACAAGCCCATCCCATTTGAGGACCCTGCAGATATAGCAGCGAAGGAGGAAATAGCTAGGATGAATGCTGAATTCATGAAAGCGGCTGGCATTGTATCAAAGTAGAGAGTGTATTTTTGGCTGGGGGGAGATGTGGGTGGAGAGGTGGAAGTGGAAGTGAAGAGAAAGTGAAGAGAGAATTTGTATTAGCATGTTTGATAAGTGGGTGAGGTAGTAGGTGACTGAATTGATAGCTGAGTAAACAAATGTTAGTGATATCCAAGTAGCACCTCTCAATTATTCCGATCCCTTGTCTTCTGCCTGATAGTGATATGATATAATGTGAAGTGTTGTTTGTTTGTTTACTAGTGGATCCACCCGCCTCGCTTACAACTTCCACTAAATCAATAATGATATCAACAACAACCCCCCCCCCCCTCCAAAAAAATTACAGTCAGTCCAAGCGCGTTACATCTCACATTTCCTACTTTGCACACAAGAAATAAGGAGGGGAAAATACTCACAAATCAAACCAAATATTTCGTCTCACACACAGAGAATCCTCCGCTGATCACAGAATAAAGTTATTTTTATTTTGAATTCACGCTTCCCTTTCCGGTTGGAAAGTCGGCTGGTCCTTATCGCAGATGCAGTTATGCATGGCTATCCCTTCAGTGCTTTGGATTTTTTGAGATGGTTGATTATGATGATTGATTGGTGTGGGGGGAGGGCGATGAGAGGCTAGGGGGTGTGTTAGCTGTGCGTTGGTAGTAAGGGGAGAGGGGGAGGGGAGTGTGGTGAATGCGTCTGGGATGTGAGATGTAACGGCTGGGCCAGAGCGGTATGTGTTTATATGGGAGGGTGATGATTTGGTTTATATATGGGGGTTTGGATTAGAGGAAACGAGGGGATTGGAATGCTTGTTGTCAACGAATGAAACCCATTTTTACCCTTTGCAGCGGGGCCTGAAGGCATAATTTATCCCTTGATTAATTCGCTGTTTAGTTTTTCAGTTGTTTTCTGGGGTTTACACGTGAGTGAGTATTGAGATGATTGGATTTGGGGGGCACGAGAGGCATGGCATAGCTGGCTTTGAAGAGCGATAACTTCATCTCTGGAGTTCTATCTTGATGAAGTGTATGGTTTTTTGAGAGACTCTGAGCGGCGGGGCAGAAAGCGGGTTGGTTATGTCCTGTTTTGGGTTGTGTTTATATGTTCCGCTTATCTTCAAAACTTCGCTCTTTCGTTTATTTGCTTTTTGTCCTCGTTAAAAAAGGGATTAGGTAGTTAGTTGCTCTTCATTTTAGTTCTTGGTTAAGAGTTCTTTGTAAAGATTGAAACAAAATAACACAAGCAAAATGCGTGTTCAAAATAACGCTTTCACTTTCCAAAAAGGAAAAAAAAATGAAGCCAAGCCAAGCTGTCAAGAATCTCACTTCAAATGAAGATGAAAGAAGATTGCAATTAGGATTACTTACAGTATCAAGGAGATTTTCACGCACACCAGAATGACAGACGCGCTATGACACGGCAGAAGATGTGATCTTCTACCGTGCCACAGCTGGCCGAAAGCAGAAGATGCAATTTTGCATGGCTGGACAACGATCTTTAATGGGTTGGGAAGGAGGATGGAGAATGGGTGGATGGATGGTGGGAGAGAATATATTTCTGTGAGGCTACTCAGTAGAACGTTGTGGGTGGTGCTGTGTTTTTGTTAATATTCTAGAATGTGAAGCGAATGCGAAGTGAGATTCTTGACGACTTGACTAGCTGAGCTGGGCTCGTGGTGTTGCGCTCGAAAGCAGTATTGTCATTTGTATACTGGCTTTGGTTGTTATGTTTTGTTGGGAACTAGTGGATGATAAGCGCACGAGTGATTCTCAAGATTGGAAATAAGTAAACAAGAAAGAAAAAGATGTTTATCAAAATGGAGTTCAAGTCGCCGATTGTAATTTTGCAGGTCCAGAGCTTTAAAAGGGAAAAAAGAAAAGGGGTGAGATTTAACATAAGGGTTTATAGATTTGTGTTTGTTTGTCATATTTCCTATTGCGCTAATAAGCGAGATATTGAAAATGTCTGGGGTGGAACATATTCATGTGGCAAGCCGCTAAATACCGTTCACGAATATCTTGCAGGTAGCTCTTAGCTCGTCATCCTTCATTCCTGTCGAGTCATGTAAAGGTGTAGCGTCTGTTGAAGATAGTTGGATGTGCTGTAAAGTAAAAATTGTGCTGGACACAAGGTAATCTGAGAACTTTGGAGTGGGAAAGCAAGTTTGAAGGATATCGTATGCGTTTAACATAATGTATAGTTTTATGTGTTGTAGATTTCATATCATATCGTTTCGCAGGTCCCTGAACCCGTCAACAATTAACCAGAACACAAATCACAGCAGTTATTAATACTGTGCTGGGCTTCATTTTGTTTACTCACACTCGGGTGTCCAGAAGTGGAGTTCTCTACTTTTTTTGTCTTGAAGAGTAAGGGTCTGAAGAGTGGGTCTGTTCAACGCCGGGTCGCTCTTGAATCAATCCCGGATTTATTAACTTCACTACCAAATTCAGAAGCTCGTCAGGTAGTTTCAGAAGACAGCAAAACTACTAAATAAAAAAGTTTCGCTATCTCAACCACCTAGCGTCAGCTTCGGACTTCGAGTCGGGGTTCCCCCACCATAATCACGTGAAGTACGGATATGCTGCGAACAGATCTCAACTCTCTTCATCCCTCATTTCTCCCATTCCTTCATACTCTCAACTCATCATTCATTTCCAATGCTTGTATTACCCCCGCTTATCCCTCCCAAGCAATTGGTTTTATGAGACCTCGTCCCACCACTTCCATCTATTCCCGGCCGAGTCGGACAAAGCTTGAGATCTCTGACAGCAATCTCGTACTCCAATGTCCTTCCCCATGGAACCGCTCCCCCGGATTGCCTGTTTCCACGGCGGCGGAAGCACAGCGTCGATATTCACCGTGCAGAGCGAACAGCTCATGAAACTCCTCTCCAACACCTTCACATTCGTCTTCTTCGACGCCCCATTCGAGCGCGATGCCGGACCGGGCGTCCTCCCCATCTTCACGTACGATCAGTACGGGCCTTATCGGACGTGGTTTGCGAAGTCGAAAGAGGGGCTAGAACGTGGTGATGGGAGGGATGAGGATGGGAG
>JAFJYG010000437.1:0-43600 GCA_017366145.1 Cadophora sp. M221
CCTCCCAACCCACCTCACAACATCCACATCAATAGTAGCACTCCCCCCAACCCCACCCCTAAGCAACTCCTCCCGTCTCCTCTCCCTCCTCTCCTTCCTCGCCCTCCTCTCCCTCTTCTCCTCCTCCACACCCCGAACAACAACACTCGCCTCTCTCCTAAAAACCTCATCTTCTAACCTCGTAATCCGCGCTCTACTCCTCGACGTCGACTCGGAAACGCTCGCGCTCCGCATCGAGAAACGAGAAGTAGGTATGGGAGGTGGAGGTGGATTCCTAGCACCAGGAAGCGCGGACAGGTGAGCTATATGCGGGACGGTGGGTAGATTCCTCTCCTGTATTTGCTCTGGTGTAGGTGCATTCGTAGTCATCAAAGTCGATAGTGGTAGAGGCAGAGGCGGAGGTGGCGCCGCCCTTTTCGTACAAGTAACGATATTCGCGACATCTCTCCCACGAACGACCCGTCCCTGCTTACCCTCGCTTAGGATGACAGTCCGTCTCGTAGCCACACTATCCCTCCCTCCATCCCTAACAGAGTTCCCCTCCGCATCCCTCCTTGCACTCAAAGCTTCACTCCTCCTCTTAGCGTCGAACGAATCGAACGCCTGATCCAACTCCGTCCTCCACCGTCCAATCTCACTTGCCACACTCTGGCGGCCGTATCTCGGCCTCTCCGCCGCACCTGGCAGTTCAGGGACGACGGAATCACCTTCCAGCTCAGCGAGAATCGTGCGTCGACTCTCGCGCCTGGTGTATATCTCCTCGAAGGCTCGCCGTTGTACTATATTCGTCTCTGCTCCTGGCGTTCCAGGCGGTTGCGGATGTCGTGTTGACATGTGTCTTAGGGAGCGTGTGACGTGTACTTCTAACCCCTGCCCTTTCTCTGCGTCGCTGTGTTTGCGTTTCGTTCGGTTGGGTTGTTTGTCCGTTCCTTTCGAGAGGACGGTGAAGCCTTTTAGACTGGAGAAGAGCGGTCTGAAGACGTCGAATGGGGAGGTTGGTTCTTGGGAAAGAGATGTCGGTGGGGGTGCATGGGCTCTCCGGTGGCGGAGGAAGAGCCATAAGCAGATTATGGGAGCTAGAAGTGCGAATCCCGCTATGACTATGATGTATATGATTCGACCACTGAAAGTCGAAGATGAGGTGGTTTCGGTTTCTGTTTCTGAGGTTTTGGTTGATGCTCCAGCTGTTGCTTTTGCTCCGGAATTGGTGGCTGTGGTATCTGGAGAGCCGATACCTACAGCCGGGGATAGAGAAGCGGTCATACTTTTGCTTGCTGGTGTCATGGTCGTGCTCGAAATGGGTATAGTTGTCACTGAGTTTGTTTTGGTGGCAAGGAGATCCAGCATGCTAATTGCGGATCGTACGCATGCACTGTCGGCTGAGACGTCTCCGATTGCGACTACGATTTCTATTCCAGTCCTGGGATCCAAGCAGTTAATAGCACGAGCAAGAGGTGATGATGTTGCTATTGATGTTTGTGTACCGGTAGCAGCGGTGAGTGTTCTCGTGGTGACGGAAGGAATGAGGGATGAGGCGCCGGTCATATTTTGAAGAGTGAAAATGGGAGAAAAGTATGTGACCGAAAGACTTGAAGCAAGAAGAAGGGAGCCACGAATCCCAAGAAAGCTCGGAGACGTCAGTATGTGAATGGAGAACTTGGGAGCCAATGGCAAAATAACGCCGACTTACTATGCATCTTTCGCGTTTGTTCCCATGTCGGAAGGGATATTGACGCTATTGTCGACGGTAGAAGGGTTGATTGTTGAAAGGTTCCATGCAAAAAGTGCGATCTAAAGACCCCATTAGATTCTGTGTAAGCAACCATGCTGGCAACTATGAAAGACAAAGTGCAGTAAACCACAAGATACAAACACGATTCCCACACTGAGAATAGATACCAATGCTTCCGACTAGATTGAATTGAAAAAGAAATCATTACTTACTGGAGAAGAATAAGATCCAGCAAGAAGATACAAAGAAAAATTCGTCATCTGACTGAAGAACGGCGCCGATGTCGACTCGGCGACCGTGAGTACAAAAGGAACATCGCCGCTAATGACCTCGCCCTCCGTCGGACGGCTGAAAACAACCTGGGCGGCTGATCCAGGGAGGAAGTGTACCGTAACGAAGACGACGACGAGAAACAAGTGCTCGAACCGCATCGTGGACAACAATTGAGACGAGACAGGAAGAGGGAGAGAACAGAAGAAAAAAGAAGTAAGTATGGAGGAAGTGACGTGAAAAGAAGAATATGCAGCTAGCTAGGTAGCTGGCATGTCTTCGATCGTTGCAAGGAAGGGCAAGGCAGGTAGGGACGGGAGCTACGCCTCACCACAAAGCAGGGCTCTTGCTCCTTTACATATCAGCAATCTGGATAAGAAAGCTGAATCTCCACTTCCCACGATGGAGAATCCAATCCAAAATGGAGGGAGGCAGGGAGGCAGGGAGGGGCAAGTTTGGCAGCAGCACGCAGAAGCAGAGCAGCAAGAACAGAACAGAGAGAGACGGACGGAGGCACAAAATAAAACACCCCCTGTAGAAACAACCCCATGCTCCTAAAACCCCACCTCACACCTCGCTTAACCGAGTCCCCGGCGCAGCTTAAAACGTTAAGCATGAGGTTATTCGTCGGATATCGCAAGCTTCCCGCAATGAGGCTGTGACAGCGAGCGAGTGCACGGACAATGGCCAACAGGGGGGCCCTCGACACCCTGCTGAAGCTCCAACCGTTGCAAGAACAATCCGATGTGGAATTGCGGTATTAAACCGGTCCCAGAACCCGAAGATCTCATTGGACTAAGCTTAATTGACCCCCGTTCGATCGATCAAAGAGAGGAAGCACAGTCAAAACACACATGGGAAGCTTAATCCCGTCCGTCCCCCTGCTACTTTGTCAAGTCAGTCAAGTCAGTCCTTGGGATAGATTGCTTCAAGTTTCGTTCTCCGAGCTTGCTTGCTTGCACCCCCGCGGAGTGGCGCAGCCTGTCAAACCTGCCATCTGAACTATGATTGGCGTGTTTTGAGCTTGGCTATGAACTTGGAACGACCAACAATCCATCAAATCCATCGCTGTGTATTGACAGGCTCAAACTGGGTAATGTCCCGTTCCTTCACGGAAACCTTACCTCTGATCCAGTTCATGCCGGCACTCCCACGATTGGATGAATCGAATTGGTCTGCCTTATGGGATGTGATGGGATGGATAGGACACAACATCGAGGTCCGTCCGTCAAGTCGAGAAGAAAAGCGTGTGGAATCAAAATCTATGCTGTCTCTTGATAAGAACTCGTAGGTCTGAGCGGGAGTCCGGCTTTCTCGTAGGCAGAATCGATCATCTCCATTTGTTTCACGGAATCCTCGCCGTCCATCCAAACACCCGAAGCAGATCCTCTGCCCTTGATCCTGTGAACGAACTGCTCCAGCTGGTGTCTATAGGTGGACCAAGACTCGTGTCCTTGACCCTTCCGGGCATCGTCTTGCCAGGTATAAGCCTTTTGATACTCGGTCGTAGTCCAGGTCTTGAGAGTCTTCCTATCGTCAGATTTTCGGATCGTGTGCTGTTCCATGATATCAATCCGGTGCCAGACGACCGGCAATAGCATATTCCAAATAACAACCTTCTTGACCACGACGTGCTCTTTCCCGGTTCCTTCTCCGAGACTCTCGTCCTCGACAACTGTCTCACCATGAACCACTTCACAACTCGGCCATCGAAACCCGGGCATCGGGCCCCAGCCAGGTAAACTTAGATCCACATCCATCGTGCCAATTCCTCCATTTGGGAAGCGCCATTTCGCATACACTTCGTAAACGAGTTAGCACCACCATAATCATCTCCAACATCTCCATGAAGTTTTGCAGATCATAGATCCAGCATGAAAACGAACTCTCGCGAGAACCTCCAATTCAGGACAAGTCAACGAGGCCGACCGAACGACGGAGATCTTCGAATCTCGAAGATCTCCGAAACATTCATGCAATGAGCGATGAAGGGGTGAAGGCGACACACTTCACTCGCGAGCTCTCCCAATTCAGGACAAGTCTTCCCAGTGGAAGAATTTCCAAGCATTTAAGCCACGAATGAAAAGTAAAGGATGTGAGGAGGGAATAGGTATACATACTAGCCTGATCGCACCTCTGATCAAACCCCTTCGGCATCAACCTCGGTACCGCCTCCAAACACTCCTCGGGCTCATTGCCAAAAATCAAGCGTAGAAACAACTACATGACAAAAACTCCGAATTAGCCTAATATCGATATCACTCCACTCCGTCATGTATGCATAGATAGGTATGCATAGGTATATTTCAAAGGGGTATCAAGATTTGTCCCAGGGAGAGACAAGCAGTAAACGTCGCAACATTCGCAACTCAACCTCGAAAGGAGGAAACACAACTCGGAGGAGCACCCACCGTAGTATAAGCACCCATATCCATCATCACACCACCCCCGATCCCAAAATCAAACCTAATATCCGTCTCGGGAAACACATATCGCGGACACGTCAGGGTCGCATACGCCGTCACAACATTCTCTTTATCAACATGGCTCAAGAACGCCTCGCACGCGGGGTGGAAACGCGCGTGGAAAGCCTCGAGGAGGACTGGCGCTGCGGCGTTGGGCTGTTGTTCTTGTGGTGGTGGGAGGAGGAGAGGAGAGCGAAAGAGGGATGCGGCTTCGGCGGCATTGGATGTAGATGGTTTCTCGAGGAGGACGTGTTTGTGCGCTTTGAGGGCTTTGAGCGCCCATTCGTAGTGTAGGCCGTTGGGGAGGGGGATGTAGATTGCGTCGATTGAGGGGTCGTCAATTAGTGCTGCAGTTGAGGTTTCGAGGGGTTAGCAATTTTTTTTTTTTCTTTCTGACTGTAATGAGGTCTCCCCAGAACCAAACCAAACCCAACGAACCTTGGTAAGAAGTATGCACAATCGGAATCCCATGCAATTTCGCATATGCATTCGCCCTCTTCTGATCTCGAGCAGCTATAGCTGCGATAACGACATCTGGATGAGATTTCGCAGGTCCGATTACAGCCATAGGTCTGTTTTCCGTATCTATCAGCTTGTAGTTCTCTCTTGTTCTCTCCTATCCCATCCCATCTCATCCCATCCGCAGAGAGCTTACGCAATACTTGACGCGCCGAGAAGGCCAATCCGCAGCGCGTCTTCGTTTTTGGCAGGTTTTTCTGGGTATGTCAGCGCCCAGTTGCGGCGCACGAAGGATAGCATTGTGGGTTGTAGTGTTGTTTGCTTTGCTGGAGGTTTCTTGGTGAAGGATTGATGCTAGAGCTGTAGCTTCAGTTCTGTCAACTCATGTACCTTAGGTACGTAGGTACATGGCCGTATTTAAGCCCGAGCTGGAAGGATCGCTTCCACTGGATGCGGGCGTACCTAGACATGTGGGCATAGATATGCGGGCGTGTGGACATGTGGGCATGGAGATTGGCATTCGCGATGCGGAATCCGAATTATTCTATTTGACTCCTTTGATGAACAAATGATATCACAGTGGATGGCAGTTAACCCCAGATCCAGATTTATCAAGCCTACCAGGTTGCTTGTGCTCCACTAGCAGATGCCTGCACTCATCCACACAAGCCGAGATGAAAGTCTTGGGAGAACCCGCCCCCATATTCCACCATCTTCACAACATTTAAATATCACAATGTAAGTAAGAGCTAGCATTTTATCTTGAAGATTCATCGAAGTTTGATTAACACTTGACAGGATATAAAGCTACTTGGGGTTAATCAATCACAACGTCCTTCGTCGCTTGCTCAGACTTCGCGTTCCTTCTCAGACTTCTCTTGCTCGGCAATAACAGCACCATCAACAGCAGCTCGACTTTCAACAGATTCGCCCTTCAACAGACCCAATTGGTTGACATCCCATCCCTTACTCGAAAGATACTCTCTGAACTTGACATCTTCCTGTGTAATGGTATCCTGGCCGATATTTGGAAGGAAGAAGAATACCAAGAAGGCAGAAAGGACACAGAAGCAGCTCGAGACGTAGAAGGGGTATTGAGCAGAGGCGTTCGTGCCCTTTCCTCCTGCCTTTTCAATATATGGGAAAATGTACGTCCCAACAAATGCACCGATCTTTCCGACCGCAGCTGCGATAGCATAATATTGTCCTCTGACTCCAGTTGCGCATGTCTTTGAAGCAACCAGTCCAATATTGTCACCTGGGCCGACTTCTCCAAGAGACAAGAAGATTCCGTACACCACGGCAAACCCAGCTACGTTCTCGGGCTTGGCGAGTTGGGGATATAGGCCAGCCATGATGAAGCCGACCACTGCCTGCGCCAATACACCAGAAGCGAGTGCGTACCTTGGGCCGACCTTGTCTGAGTATATGGATCCTAGCATAGCACCAGGAATGTAGAACAGATTGATGACAGTGTTCCATCCGAAGACTGTGGTAAGAGGAGCTGAGTCTCCGTATATATTGGCAAGAATCGTCGAGGAGAATATACCGAAGGAGTAGGTTGAGAACTAGGAAGGTTAGCAGGGTCCGGAGGTTTTCAATGTGGAAAACTTACATCGTACAGGAACCAGACTAGAGAAACGATGCATAGTCTCAACCCATAATACCGGATGACTAGTAGATAAGGGATCTTGACATATTTCATACTCTCCCTAAGATCTATTAGCATGTCACGAGCCGCGAATAGACAATGACCTACTTCTTAAACTCTTCGGGTTCTTGTAGCTTGATTCTCAACCACAACAAGATCATCGGAGGCAAAACACCCAATCCCAAGGAGATTCTCCAAGCAGCACGCAGGTGGTGATCTGTGCAGATGACTACCAAGAGATATGGGATGAAAGCACCAATGACGAAACCCCAATCAATCATAACATTGGTGAAGAGGATGAACCATCGGTTCCGCGTTCCAGTCTTAAGCTCGCCTGTCGCTTCTGAGCAAGCAACACTACCAGCGGGGTATTCACCTCCAATGCCAATTCCGACGAGGAAACGATATGCCGTAAGAGCAGTAAACATGCCTTGTACACTTCCTCCAGCGCCATATGATCCAGCGGCGAGAGCAGTGAAGACGATAAGGATGACGGTGGAGAGCAGAAGAGAGTTCTTTCTGGACCATTTGTCGCTAGTGTAGCCGAAGACAAGCTGGCCAAGCACAGTACCGGCAAAGGTAATAGCAGAAATGTTCTTCTGGGCACTGGATCCTTTGTATCTATCCCCATAGATCTTGCCTAGCATGGTGGAAACGGAACCGATGACCTGGAGTGTGTTAGCACAACACTTTTCAGCAGCGAAGAATCTGCCTACGTTGTTGACATATCCATCCGAAAACAGACCAGCACCACAAGCCATGACAGGCCAGAGTTTCTCCCAGCGATTCTTGCCAGTATTTTCCAAGGTGTTGTTGGCATCTTGGACATACGGCGCGTCAGAGCCAGAGTCGCCATGTGCCTGGACGGCGGGGTCCTGTTCCTTCTTGGATCCGAACATTGCTGCTGCTGGGAAGAAAGACTGTAGAGGGAGGGGAAAGGATGAGAAGAGGTGAGGAAGACGGGAGCAAAGTTGGAGGGGAAATGTAAAATACTTATGGTTTGTAGCACCAAGGGTCCGGAGGCCGTACCTTACGGGGGAGGGACGAAGCTACCTAGTCTCTCTGACCGGCTATCTATCAGTGATAGTAGCTCGGGTCGACTTCACAAAGAGGGAGAAGATTGGCACTGCAGGTGGTCCCTGACCTAGGTGGCTGCTACCTTACCTAAGTAAGGTATGTCGAGATGGAAAGCAGGGTTCACACGGGGTAGGTGATGCGAGCAAGGCAAGTCCATGGGGACAAGCTTCCATCTTAGCTTGATCGGAGCTGGCCAAGGGAACTGCCCAATTGGAGCTGCAGGATGGTAGTAGCCACCCCTCCATCTCATGATAGCAGGGCAACAGCAACGGCAACGGCATCGTACAAGCTGAAGGTGGACGAGCTTTTGTCTAGACAGTTACTAGCCACCCCAGTTCGTCCCACCTCAAAGCTCGGGGATGAAGCCTTGCCTTACAGGACCAATCCATGCCTCTCTCCTCTGTCTCTGGACCAACTGGGGCGTGTGGCCCACCATGTTGCAACGTGCATCTTGCAGGAGCAGAGCTGTGCAGTCACCAGACGCCTAAAGAGGAAGGTGCGACCTCAAGAGCAAATGGTTCTTTGCGGCGGTCTAAGACATACCTTGGAGGTAGAGTAGGTCAATGGAAGTATAGATGGATGGCGATGACGATGACTTTCCCCAGAACACCAATCCATCAAGCTTTTTTACTTGAGAAATTCAAGCCTCGAAGACAAGCCACCCGTTGTGGAGTATCTTGGCGCGTGATCATTCGGAGGGTTCAAGCCAATCGTGGTCGCGGAATCGATTACATCTGCATGGATGTCTTGGAAATGTTGTTTGGTGGCTTGAGAAACTTTCGAAAGATGGATATGGATCGACTACGGAGGTAGAAGTTTGCCAGCGAAAGCATCCTTCCTTGAGAGGCGTCAACAACTCCAATCTTAGGTAAGTAGTTGTTGCTCTACTCTTATCTCCAGCCAAATCACCGTCGGGTCTGCTTTTTATTCCGCCGCAATCAGTTAGAATCTAAGATAAGATAGGCAGTCCATCAAAAATCCCCACACAGCCATTATTCGAACCAAAAATGCTTGACCCAGCTCCATCTCTCCTCCATTCGCTGAACCTGCCCCCTAACGGATGCATCCATACCCTTAAATCGGCCCTAAAAGGCTTGATTTTCCATCCTCCCAATGAACACCGCCCCTCTACTATTACCTACAAATGCACTTAGTATGCACGACTGGTCAATGATACCTTAGCAACAGCAGCAGGTGGGTCATGTTCTCAAATCCTCCTGCACGAAAAGAAAAGGCTACCATACAGTAGAATTATCGCATCGGTGTTGCCGATTTCCCAGCTCAGCAACACGCCCGAAAGAGTCGAGTCGGATGACAGACCGCGATTGGCGTCTGGTAGTTGTGGCGCGCCTCAGAAGATGCCGTCTCTTCCAGGAAACTCTCCGGCCTGGGTCCCATCTCTCGATTGCTGATGGGATGAGAAGACATGCCCGCCAAGACTTCCAGCACGTGTGTCTCTTTGAATCCATTTTTCAACCTAACTCGAATCCTTGAGTTGACCATCTATAGTAAGAGAAGAAAGGATAAACACTTCCGAGAAAAACAGCTCAGTCCAGAACGGATACTAATTTAATAAAAAAAACAATGGACAATTCTCTCTCTATCTTTTTAAATTTTCTTCGTCCTGCCAGCAAAGTCTCTGGCAGACACTGACTGCCGAGGAACACTTCCACGCTTATCAGACGTGCACATGTTTATCTTTCTCCACCCCAGTTGTTTGGTCCATTTCCGTACGCACGCTTCATAATGCTTGATGCTTGCCTGATGCTTGCCATCCGGCTCTCCATAGACTATTTGAGATACTCATATCCGATGTTAGGTATCTTCGGGGAAGGAATCGGGCCAAGTAAGTTTTGGGGCCAGGGTGTTCTGTAACCGAGTTTACTGCGAGCCAAATGAAGTCCGAAGCAGATGTTGAGTTTCAAGAGACATGTGCGAGTATAACAAAAAAGTTTAAGAGATATCTTCTCGTCAGATGATAAAGGTATGAATATCTCTTTCGTAAGTCGGGTTTATTTTAAAACAAATAATGTGGTACGATGAACAAATCGAATCGATAGGTTAGCGGCAAGTTCGAGTTTATACGCCCGCCCCCGACAGGTTTAGATAAGTAAGGTAACGGAGAGCTAGAAATACATATTCCTCTACTACTACTGAAACTATCTTTGCTAGCCAACCTTCTTTCCAAGGCTTCTGAGACTCAAAACCTGCAGCTACTTTGGTTTTGGGTTGGGAGCACGTGATATCGCACGCAATAGAACATTTGCAGCCGGCTCATTCGTTCTCTGCATTCTCAACTCGGAGGAAACTCTTTACAATTTTCAAGAATGTGCCACTGTTCTCTGGTTGTGGGGCTTGCTCTATACCTCGGTACATGAACTGGAAACGGGAGTCTGAGAAATCACTCGATAAGCTCTCTCACGACCCACGGCCTGCCTCCAAGAAACGTCTGAATAGGCGATCGAGGAAGACGGTCTCCAAAACTCCTTGCTACAGTGACGATGGCTTCACCCGCTAGTGCCTTCAGCCTTTCATTTTAGGAGGGAGAGGCTTGTTTCACCTGGAGAAGAAAGCTATCTGGTGGTTCTTGGCAGTTCACAATCAAATGGGAATCCGAATCGGATCACCACACCTACGGTGCTGTTCGATGGCAATAACTGGTGCCGCCTAGCAAGGACAAGCCTTATTTGGCTCGCGCGGAAGTGTAAAATCGGCCCCTTCCTATCATTCAAATCGGGCTTGACAACGTCGCCGCGTGCCTGTCTACCAACCCAATGAGAAGTTGTGCCTCCTTCAGCCATATTCAAGCCTCTCTTTCCTAACAGCGCTCTCGTCTTCCAGGAGCGGTGCAAATCAATTCTCAGGTCCCAAAATCACGGCATCGGAGCCGCTTCCAAGCAACGGGTCGGTTCCCGAGTCTCACAGCTCAATTTAAGGGGATGATGCTGTTGCAAGCAAGATATACTTCAAGATTAAGTATGAGATTCCCGGGGTACAAGGTTGAAGGCGCCTGCGGATCATGGTGGCTGACTTTTCCCTTCAAAATCGACACTTGAGCTCTTCGCGGGGAACATTGCAGCTTAGCCCCTGGCTCCGACGTTATTTGGTAGCATTTCACAACAAATCATGTCGTCCGAATCATGCGCCGCTCTCCACTAAATAACATTGGAACCAGGGGATACACTGTATTCGGGACATGGAACGCCGGACTGACACGCCGACATGCATTCCCAGCGTTCCCAGCGATGTGGTCAGACAGTTCGGCAGGCAGACAAACTTCCCCGCCATCATCTTCAATACTGGCTGTACAAGCCACATTTTTCTGGCTTTCTCCAATGTGGTGACGGCTTACTGACGAGGTGTCTGCATCGATTCGAAACCCAGAGCTAATACAGTCCCCGATATCTCAGAATTTGAGCTCGCATTTATCTGCTGGCTCGTACGTCACGATATTTACAATCTGCAAGCGAAGGGAAGATGTCTAACAAGCTACGACTTTTTCTGTACTGTGCGCGGAAAAGAAAACCAATTGAAGAGAATTGGCACTTCCACTATCTGCCATTTCAAAACAACGAGCTATCGAAGCCCCCGCACGGATGCTCATGCCATCAAGAGCGGATTCAGCGTCGCCGGCATATTCCAAAAGCCACCACTTCCGCCACAAAACAAGATCAACGGCAGAAGTAAAAAGTATGGGGTGCCATCTATAACTAAACATGATGATATATAAGCTTTGGAAATATGAACATTTGCTACAGAGAAGTTTCTAGCCACAGCAATTTGCCAGACTCCGAATAGTCCGCAACTCCTGCTGATTTCAACGACGGGTGAACGCGAATCCACCGCAGTATGGCGAAGACCAATCAGCAAAACGTCAACGCATTGTTGGGGACACAATGGGTTGTGACAGGATTGGCTCTTCTTTTCCTCGTGCTTCGGTTATATTGCAAACGTACGTTGGGAAAAGGGTTTTGGTGGGATGATCATCTCTTGATTGCTGCATGGGTAAACACACCTCGTACTTTCCTACTGCTCACTGCTCACTGCTGACGCACACAACTCTTTAGGTTTGTCTTCTGGTCAACTGCGCCCTCGTTACTGAAGCGATATCTCACGGCCTAGGGAGACACCTTGCGGATGTCGATCCCAGCTCGATCCCATTGCTCCTCCAGCCAAATACCCATGCGGGGTTATTTTCTGTCATGGCGGCCGGTCTAAGCAAAACTTCATTCGCAGCTACGTTACTACGTCTCATGCCAGATACTTGGCAGCGAGTTGCGATATGGTTCATCATCATTTCCACAAATACAATTATGGGAATATCTGGGATTTCTGTGTACGTTCAATGCAGCCCTATAGAACGGGTTTGGAACCGCACCATCCCTGGGACTTGCTGGCCACACGAGAGGCAGACAACCTTGGGGATGATTGCTGGCGGTATGTTTATTTGTTTGTTCTTCGCTCTTACTGGTTCATAGCTAACTTGGTTGTTGTCCTGAAAGGGTACTCTTCCGCAATGGACTTCGTTCTTGCTCTGCTGCCCTCGTTTTTGCTCTGGAATCTCCAAATGAAGAGGCGGGAGAAGTTCGGTGTTGCATTCGCAATGAGTTTGGGTGCATTGCAAGTTACCTACCTCTCTGCCACGCTTTGTGTCCCTTCAATTTACTGACTCTCGCGCTTTCTTTCGTTACAGAGCAGGTTGTGCAGGCATAGTCAAGGTTCTCCAGCTGAGGAAGAAGGACAAATCGGATTTCACTTGTAAGTCTGGGTCTCGATTTCTTGGATTTTCACCCACTAGCTACCTGCTAAATCTTTCTAGTCTTTGTCGCAGATCTGAAAATCTGCACAGCCGTGGAGTCCGCTACGGCGATCATGGCTGCCTGCGTACCAGTCTTCCGAGTACTCCTGAGGAAAGCTTCGACACACTATCAGAACTCCCGGGCCGACCACACCCCACCACAAAGGTATAGATTGGAATCGGTGTATAACAAAAATACCGTCGTCATCTCGAGCTGTCAGTTGAAATCGGAATCCGGAGGTGGGAATCATGACGATCAGAGCGATAGGAGCATTCTAGGCAGTTCCAGGGCCCTGGGGATAGTGGAGACTCATGAGGTTGACATTCAGATGAGCGACAGAACCAAAAGAGAGATAACCAATTGTTAAGTGTTGGAAACGCAGTCCATGATATCAAAGATGGTCTAATTGTATGTAAATGCCTGCAATATAATCCAAATTACAATGTGTCAACGTAAAAGGGGAAATTTCAATTTCTTGGGGGCTGCTTCGAGAGACACTTGTGAGAGCCTGAGAGGTCAAGTTGGGGAAACCGCCAGAGCTTGGGCTCAGGACCTCAGGTTCGAGTGTTAGGAAATACGTGGAGAACCAAAAGTACAAGTATCTCTCACGAGTAAATAAACAAATAATCGAAATGCAACTCTAAATAATTGCCCAGCAATTAACGAAGGAAGTCAATGAAGGCCGTAGTTACCCCTCATAGTCACTACCTATGCTTGAAACACCTGCCAAAGCAAGATAAGGTCAACAGAAGACGTTACATTAGGCTTCATGAAATAAACGATAAGGATCTCCTCGAGGCTTATCAGATATGCATATGTTTATCTCCAACCCACCCTAGTTAAGGTATCCTTGTCTTGTTTCCATTTTTGGAACGCGTCAGGGTAATTTACTTGATGCTTGCCATCCATACCGCTCGTATGGATTATTTGAGACACTTATGTCCGATGATTATTTCGGGGGAAAGCCATCGGGCCAAGACAAGACGGGGCAGGCAGTCGGGGGTGCTTTCTAACAACCGAATTTACTGCGAGCCGAAGTAACGTCTGAAGTAGATTTGGAGTTTCGTGTCAAGAGACAGAAAAGTGCAAGTCTCAAGAAAAGTTTAATAGATGTATTTTTCTTCGGATGATTACTTATATAGGATATCTCGTACATGGAATTGTTTAAAAACAAATGGGTGGCAGAGAGAATGCACGGAGTAACGAGTGACAAATTTGGGTTTGTAGGTATACCCTACCATAGATTCAGGTGTTGCCATGCTTCTACCTAAACATCTCCTAGAAGTGCTGAAATCATCTCTGCCAACCATCCATTCCCACCTTCTTCCCGAGGCTTCTGAGGCTCAAACCCAGAGCTGCAGGTGTTTTGTGGTTTGAACTAAAGCACGTGATGTGTTATTAAACATTTGCAGATAGCTATTCATCCCTCAAGCTTGATATACCTATGATAACTTATTATTTCAAAATTCTTATCGGCTTGGTTTGGTTTCCGCCACTCAGTCCGAGCTGCAAACTCAGTTCTACCAGGGCAAATCACGTGATATCAACAATCAAGACTTCGTCGAGGGGATCGAAGTCATGTCTGAACACCCTTATCTCAGTCTCAATCCAAGTAAGCTCTCATCACACCAAATACCTAGCTAATTCGTGAGATCTTGACATTAGATTGAAACTCACATTGACCCAAACGCGGGGAAAATGTAAGGTGATAGCGCGGCTCGCTTATGATAAGGAGGTGTCATATCCTTCGCGACACCTCGAATTTGAAAGTCATAACCTCTGAACTTCCTGTCCTAATTTGTTTCCAGCGTGATGCTCGATCTACCGACGCGTGCTTTCACCTGTGTATGAGTATCCTGTCTGTTATTATGCGGTGCCTCCTTTTGTTTTTCAGATTTACATTTGTCTGAAAGATTACCTACCTACCCAGGTGCCCTTCAAGGCAGCAATGAGCTTTGCCACTCACGAGACAACAGAATCCATGAGGGAACAAGGAGCTCTACAAGTGCACTTTCAATAAACAGATCAATAGTGCTGCTGCTTACAGTTTGGACAAATACATGCATAATGGCAGGCAAGAAAGGAGCACGTAGCAAAGGGAAGGAGAAAGCCACAAAAACCGTAGTGCCTGATGTCTACCAGGACATGCTATCCGAGGCACTGCCTACACAATCGGAGATTCCTGAACGACCACTAAAGAAGCGAAGGACTGGCAGACGAGATAGTCAAGTTGCACACATCAGTCCAGCAGCCGGTCCTGTTGAAGATGAAGAAGATCTCGAGTTTGAGGACGCCCTGGATACCAGTCTACAAGAGGGCTTCGAAGGTGAACAGAATGTCCCCGCAAAACGCCAGCAAACCGCCTACAGAGATTCAGATGAGGAATCTGAGGATAGTGATGGAGAATGGCAGGGCTTCAACCTCGATGCTGAGCCTGAAGCCGACGAGCCAAGCGGAGACCTCGACTTGACTCTCGTCAAGAAACCAGTCCCTCAAATCAAGGCCCCAACAGTAAGGAGAAGACTCGTAAGCAAAGCCGAGAAAGTCGAAAGATTGGAGAAACACAAGATGCACGTCCTGTGTCTCCTGTCACATATAGACATGAGGAATGACTGGTGCAATGACTCTGAAGTCCAGAAATCGCTCCGGCCGCTTCTGGATAAGAAAATGCTGACTTTCTTGAGACCGAAATCGAATCTGTCTCAGTTTGGGCAGGCAGATTCGTTGAAGAGGGGTTTGGATCAGGTTGCCATTATGTGGAGGACGAAATTCAGTATTACGGCGAGGGGGCTTCGAAGGGCACTATGGGCAGATGACGAGAAAGATCTCCAGAACGTACGATATCCCTATCAAACTAAATGAACAAGTAGCTAACTCGCTGATAGTTCAAAATTGAAGATGGCGAAGCTTTCGACAAGTCAGATTTCCGTGCAGCAGCAAAGAGTTTGAAAGGATCGAGAGATCTCGGTGCACAACTATTCTGTGCTCTTCTACGAAGCGCAGACGTGGAAACCCGTCTAGTCTGCTCTTTACAGCCATTATCTTTCAACGCTGGTGGTCCAGCAATGCCAAAATATAAAACTCCAACCCCGCGGAAGACCACACCAGAGACCAACGATACCGGACAGTCCTCAGATATATCAGGGATGAGCTTTCAATTTGGCAGTCCAGGCGGACCATCAGCTTCCAACTTACCACCCCGTCGTCGTCTCGGCCATCCAAACGCAACCGCATACCACATGCCCGAGATGAGCACCCCTCCCCGACCACCCCCCAAGCCCAAAGCAAAACCAATCTCCGAATCCGACTACCCCATATTCTGGGTCGAAGTCTTCGACTCCGCTCACCAGAAATGGTTCCCAGTCGACCCACTGGTCACAGAATCGATCTCCAAACCACGAAGTTTCGAGCCCCCAGCTTCAGACCGCGAGAACAACATGACATACGTAATAGCATTCGAAGACGAGCGCTGCGCCCGCGATGTCACAAAACGATACGCTAAAGCCTATAATGCAAAGACTCGGAAGAATAGAGTCGAGTCCACCCCCGGAGGAGAGAGATGGTGGCGCCGTGCCATGAGACCGTATAAGCGCGGCTTCACAAGCGACGCAGATCAAATCGAAGACACGGAATTAGCAGCCAACGAAGCTAGAGAGCCTATGCCTAAGAACATAGCAGATTTCAAAGATCATCCATATTACGCCTTGGAACGACATCTCAAACGCACCGAGATCCTGACCAGCACACGTGAATGCGGCAAGGTTGCTGCGGGACGCGATCCTACTGTGCCTGGTGGCAAGAAACTGGAGAGTATCTTCAGACGGCGGGATGTTAAGATTGCAAAGAGTGCTGATGCGTGGTATCGTCTTGGGAGGGAAGTCAAGGTCGGCGAACAACCTATGAAAACCGTACCTGCGAAACGGCGTCCAGACGATATGGACGAGGACGGTGGAAACGATTTCGACGAACGCGCAGGTGTGAACCTGTATACCGAAGAGCAAACGGAGGTGTACGAACCACCACCGATAGTCAATGGGCGAGTACCGAAGAACTCGTACGGGAATCTGGATGTTTACGTTCCTTCTATGGTGCCGATGGGAGGTGTTCATATAAAAGGTATGTCTGTCTGTGTTTTGCTTTAGTCACTCTACTCACTCTGATCCTCGTCACTCTGTGAACAATATTGTTTCTTTATTTTTTCTCCGATCACAGCAATCACAGCAATCTAACGATCCACCCCTCCACAGACGACGAAACCTCCCGCGCAGCCCGCCTCCTCTCAATAGACTACTCCGACGCTCTAACCGGCTTCTCCTTCCGCGGCCGCCATGGCACAGCCATCTTGCAAGGCGCCGTAGTCGCATCCGAGTACCGAGAGGCTATCGAGGCCATCATTGAGGGTTTCCGGGATGAGAGGGCTCAGGCTGAGGAGGCGAGACGAAGTAATGTGGCGGTGAGGATGTGGAAGCTTTTCCTTTTGAAGCTGAGGATTAAGAAACGGGTTGATGGTTATAGGCAGAGCGATGAGGAAGATGAGGAGGAAGATGAGGATGAGGATAGTGAGGAGGAGGTGTATGTTGACGACGACGACGATGATTATGGAGGTGGAGGATTCTTTCCTGAGTGAAGTAAGTGAGTAAGGAGAGATCTTAAATATTGTAAGTATTCAAAATATGACTACGAGTTTTGGTTTACACTCCCTGAATGCAATAACACGGACTTCGCTTGTTTTAGATTCATGCTTGCAATGTCTCAGGATGAATCAGGCAGGGGGAAACAGAGTGCCAAGGGAGAAAAAAAAACAATCACAATGGCATGCTGAATTAAGCCCAAAATTACCACACTGAAGTACTGAGATGAGATGAGAATACTTCTGTTACTATCATTTTCCAGTCCCTTCCAAAAGCCCCTCATTTCCAACCGACTTCAAAATTAGCAGAACGAGCCATATGAATTCTCCACATCAACTAACAGACAAATTTAAATCCCATTCTTGGCCAAGAAATCCAACATCAACTTCGCAATCTCCTCCGTCATAGTCTCAGAAGCAAAGTGTCCCGTATCCAAAAGATGGATCTCCGCATTGGGCAGATCCCTCTTAAAAGCCTCTGCGCCAGCCGGCACGAAAATCTCATCGTTCTTCCCCCAGAAGGCGATGAGGGGAACCTGGGACTTGCGGAAGTACTCCTGGAAGAGGGGGTAGAGCGGTAGGTTGGTGCGGTAGTCGTAGAAGAGGTCGAGTTGGATCTGGTGGTTGCCGGGCCGTTCCATCAGCGCCCAGTCGAGGTAGGGCGCTTCGGGTGCGACGGGCTGGTCGTGGGCGCCGTTGGTGTATTGCCATTTTGTGGTCTCGAGACCGAGGAGCGCATTTTCGATTACGAGTCGTTGGTCGGGAGTGTCTTCTTTCCAGAGAGCTTGGAGTGGTGCCCAGAACTCCCCGAGGCCTTCCTCGTAGGCGTTGCCGTTTTGTGTGAAGATTACTTGGATGGCTTCTGGTCGTTGGAGAGCGAGGCGGAATCCGGTAGGTCCTCCGTAGTCGAAGACGTAGGGGGAGAATTTCCTGATGCCGAGGGTGTCGACGAATGCACCGATGCTGGTGGCGATGTGCTTGAAGGAGTAGACGTAGTTACGTTCTGCTGGGACCTCTGTGAAGCCGTACCCCGGGAGATCGGGTGCTACGACATGGTATTTGTGACTGAGGAGGGGGATGAGTTTTCTGAATTGGTGAGATGAACTCGGGAAGCCATGGAGGAGGAGAATAACTGGTGCATCCTGGGGGCCGGCTTCTCTGTAGAAAATTTTGAGGCCGTCGGCCTCGACGAAGTTGGTGGTATAAGCAGACATGGCTTTGAATTTGTTTTGTTTTGTTTTCTGAGATACTGAGATACCGAGTGTGTTGATGGTGTTGATGGTGTTGGAGAATGGTCTCGTCGAGAGGGGATTCGTCCCTTTTTTATAATCTTCGTGAACAGAAGGTTGCTCTACTACATCGCAACAACCGGAACTGCAACCATGCAACTATCTCCGTAATGCCTTGCAGGGTTCCAAAGTTTGAGTATCATCAGCACGCAATATTGGCTCGAGCCTGACTTTCGACTCAAGGATGACGGTAGTGGGGCATTTGGCGTTGTTTGTAAGCTACCACATAATGTGATGATATTATTTCGCTCCTCTCCATTGGACGCACAAGGCTGCAGCCTTGTAAGGCGTTTTGCATTCATGTGGGGTGATTGATCATCCAAGAGTTCATGACCGCGAGGGTTGGGCAAGGCTAGATTGGTCGTTGTTTGAAGGGCGCAAATGCCTACAAAAACCTCGGGTTTTGAAGTACCGGAGGTCGTGAGCCAATGACTGGTCACCGTCTGGGAACTTAGGCGAGAATGATTCCATATGCCCCAAATGAAGCACGTACGCCTGGGTTTAGTAATCCAGCTGCTGATGTTTTCCGCGGAGCTATTCGTCGCTAAACCCTATCGATTTTCAGACGCCAAGTAAACATCTTCCAGATTCAATCTTTCCGCATCTTTACTCGACAAGGAAGACCACCGTCCATTGGCAGCGTGAGACTATTTTTGCTGATCCTCTCCTTTTCGTCCGTAAGCTCGAATTCAAACTTAGCCTGCAGCATAGCGATTGTTTGCACTGCGACAGATACAGCCATCATCTTCCCCAAACAAGTCCTTGGGCCACCATTGAAAACTGGGAACTCGAACGCGGGTTTTGAAATCAAAACCCCGTCTGTTAACCATCTCTCTGGCTTGAAGTCCTCCGCATCCTCGCCCCAGATCAGTGCTGATCGGTTCATAGCCCAGGTACACCAGACAAGGATGGAGTCCTTGGGGAGGTATGTACCATCTGGTAGAGTCGTGGCCTGTTCACACTGCTTGAGCTCAAATGGGACAGGTGGATATAGTCTAAGCGCTTCGTAGAACACGGCTGTAACGTACGGGAGTGCATTGGGTCGAAATACGGTGGTGTCGGCGCCCTGGGCACTGCTCTTTGGTGATGTACCTGGTCTAAATGAGGGGTCGAGCTCAGCTACATGCACCACCTCCCGTCTCACTGCTTCGGCTTTACTAGGATTTCGCATGAGCAGGTAGAATGTCCATGTCAATGCCTGGGCAGTGGTGTCTCTACCTGAAAGGAGTTAATGAATGGGGCCAATAGCAAGTGCTGTCTATTGTTGCTCACCGGCAGAGAGATAATTCAATGCTGCATCTGCAACCAAGTCTTGGTCCTCAATGGAATCTAGTAAGGAATTGATCAGGCTTCCAGACATCGAATCTAGAGCGGAACCGGTTCCGGTTGATTGCCTCTTCTTGGTTTGAATAGCATTGGCAACGATCATTGAACCAAATGCCTTGACTTGTGCAACCGAGTCTCTGAATCTCTCTCCCAGGAAGATCTCACTGATCTGCCACAGCGGGTTCTGAAACCTTTTCCCTGTGGCACCCGAGGCATAGTCAAAGGCTTTCGAAAAGGGATCTGAATTGTGTATGTCCATCTGTGTAACTTTAGCTGCAAGTAACTGGCCAAAATACACGGATCTACGAGCATTGCATACATTGTAAGCCATTCTCCCCATAAGTTGCGTTGTCAACTCATGAAGCACTTCCTCCAGATCAAACACGGACCCATGTTCGACTTCTGAGAGGCTTCTGACAGTCTCATCAAGGTAGGCAGGAAGTGCCACGTCCGTCAGGACTTTCAGGTTGGCGTTGTTCAGGAAATGGAGGCCAGCCTTCCGCTGGACTTTCCACAGCTCACCATCTGCATTGATGATACCATTTCCTACCATTTGTAAGCAGGTGCATCAAAGAAGTGGAGAATGAGGACCTACCAAAAAGATCCCATGACCTCGTCTTGAAAAAGTTTCCTTTGGCAAATACACCCTCATGCTTAAACACGTATTCCAGGTTCTTTGGATCATTAATCACAACTCCGGGGGGCAGGGACGGCACTGATATTTGGAATGTTTCGAATCCTAACTGACGCTCGCATTTTACAAACCAAGAGAACAGCTTGTGGCGCGCTTGTAAAAAGAGGATGCCGTTTCCTACGAGGGGTAATGTGTTTGGTGGGCGTCTTCAAGGATGTGTCAGCGAAGCTCTTCTAAGCACAGTATCTCGCATTCATTCTCGCATTCCCTTTCGCATTCAAACCAAATCTGAATGCTTTCATGGAAAATATCAAGAGAACCGGGGGAAAGAAATTGCCATCAAAGCTACCAGTGTACTTTGAATCGTGATGTCTAGTGACATGTTGAAATAGAACGTCGAAGGATTCAAAAGAGATGATAACTGACCTCAAAGCTACTCCATTTCTCCTTATTGTTGGACCTCTAAGCAGAAAATACGCAGCAAAACATGCAAGCGAAAAAAGAACGACAAGTGTTGACGCGTGCATTTTGAGATGTACAAATGATGTCGAGTTGCACTCGAAGAAGTTGAAAGGGGTCTGTCCTTGGCGCTAGCCTCGTGTTTCGTCTCAGCCGTGTCAGTGACATCCTCAACCATATAAAAGCATCCTCTCTCTCTTCCTTCATGTCACCAATTGAACTCCAACAGTAACTCATCATGGTTCTTCTTTGCCCCCGCATACATTTCTACGAGATTAACGATCAAGCCTGGTACCTAAACCCATCCAATCGCTTTCCGAAATCCGTGTAGCTACTGACCGCGGCAAATCCAGGTTCCCTCAATACCTCCGCGAGAAAGTCCAATCATGCCTCACTCTCTGCTGGACATTCCGAATGCCAGTCCTGCAAAAAGCGTCACCAGCACAACTCGTAGCCAGCACACTCTACCGCACCCTCGCAGGCGATGTCGCGAATTACACCTACGTTGATTTCTGCGCCGGCGCAGGAGGTCCTACGCCTTTCATCGAGAAAGACCTGAACGCCCAACTCTCCTCTCAAACTCCAGTCTCTCCATACACCGCATCTCTCAATGCCTCCAAAGCGGCATTGAACCCACGATCCCCGCGAACAATAACATCACCTCGAACCTTGACCCCAGATAACGGCGCAGTGCAGTTCATCTTGACGGATATACACCCCCATATCCCGGATTGGACGGATGCTTCGAAGCGCAGCGAGAATCTGAGCTTCGTTTCCGATCCAGTGGATGCGGCGAATGCGCCTGCGAGTCTCAATGGGACAGATGGCAGGAAGATCTTCCGATTGTATAATTTGGCATTCCATCATTTTGAGGACAGGCTTGGTTTGGATATCTTGCGGAATACTATTGAGACGGCTGATGGCTTTGGGTAAGTCCATCTACCATTTGAAGGATGAAGCAGAATAAGAGAGAGAGGTAGAATTTTTACGAAAGGAGGCTAACACGCTATGTAGTATCTTTGAGCTCCAAGAGAGGACCTTTTCATCCTTTCTCACTATCTTTGCCCTGGGTCTTTTGATGTTCGCCATTACACCGTTCTACTTCTGGAGATCTCCTGGTCACCTCTTCTTCACGTATATTATACCTATCATACCTTTTGTTTTGGTCTTTGATGGGTATGTTTCCTCATTACGCACCAGGACTCCCGAGGAGATACAGGCTCTAATGAAAGATTGTGGAGCGTCTTGTGATGGCTGGACAGTCAAGAGTGGTCATGAACAACATACTTGGCCCACGGGTTACATGACCTGGGTTATTGGCATCAAAAAGTAAGTAACCTACTGAAGCAGAATATAGATACCCCAATAGACCTAGATCGGATTTCTTGGTACCGAGAGATTTCCAACTCCACACACTTCGAAAACTTGCGACAAGAAAGCCCGGTTTGATGAATATTTTGATATGTATGAAATAGTTTCTCAAGGAGGATTGCCATGTCTCGTCATAACGAAACCAAAATATTCAAACCCTCCTCCACCATCAGGGTCAACCAAAGTCTCGACCTCTAAACTCCACTTATCCTCTCTCACCAGCAACGGCTTCATAAAATGTGGCTGCCGATACGTGATATACAACCATTTCCCGCCTGGCTTCAAAACTCTAGCAACCTACACCACAATTAGCATCTCACCCTTCTCCTCACAGTCAGCCTCCCAACAAGTCCATCCATTCCCAACTCCCAACCCCCAACCTAACATCAAGATCAAGACAGCACAACAGGGAAGGTGGAAAAAGCACACACCTGATCAACATAAGCACCGACATTCCCCCTGACATCCTCCGGCAGATCCCACAGACTGCCATGCAGAAACGCATCAAGCGTGCCCTTATCAATAGCAGCATCAATACTCGCATCCTGGAATTCCAATTGCCGTACGTCCATGACAGACCATCTCTGTCCTAGACTAGCATACTTCGTCATCATGGCGTTTATGACTACCTGTGAGAAATCGACGCTGATCTGGTGCTTGTAACCTTCTGAGTAGAGGTCAGATGTTAATGTCTATGCCGGGTGTTAGTAAGAAGCTCGACTGATTTTATATATAAACTCTGATACGAAGAAAAGGCATGAAAATAATAATAAGACTCTCGAGAGGAAAGCAATATCAAAGAGGAAAAAGAGGACGAACGCTATTCCCACATCCCAAATGCAAAACCACCTCTCTTCCCCAGGGTCTCGGTAACCACTTCTGGAAAAAAGTCTTCAATTTATGATAGTCCCTAAACCACTCAAAGGAGGGCATAGGTTGCTGTTCGGCACTGCCACTGCTGGTATCGTCTGAGAGATGCCTAGCGTATCTGTTGTCCCAGAACTCGGGCTTGGAGAACTCTTCTAGTTCTTTTCCTGAGGACATGATTGAGTATTATGTGTATTTATACAAATATGAACATGTGAAGAAGTAAATATATGAGAATATGTATGGGCCGTTTGGGAAGAGAGAGTAGGTATATTAATGGTCTTGTGTGGAAGGGTGACGAAGGTCGAGATGGTTAGGGTTTTATAGGTAGTGAGGGGTGGTCGAGTGGGGCGAAACCTTTAATTTTTCTGTTTTGCTGGAGACGAGCTTGCTTAAACCCTTTTTCACCAAGGTACTTTTTCACACTTCGGAATTTTGGAGCAACTAAGGGGAGGAGGATTATTCACTTATAATTTTGCATATTTCACTTCCCCGGACGTTTTTTTTTGATCTTTGAAACGCGAATATTTACACTTTAGACGAAGGATAACAATCTAAGCGAGGGTTTCATGCTCAGCTTTGACTTGAAAGTGAATTTTTTGACCAAGGAAGCCAACAATCTTGCGATGTGCAACAAAATAATTTTTAGTTGGACTACTATTTTATGTTCAGCCTTGAATTTAGATGTGAATTCTTTGAAAAGGAGACTAAATTTCTTGTGATGTGCAACAAAAGAAGTTTAGTATAAGCATTAATCAGTGAAGAAGTTAAGTTGGGACGTTAGAGAAATGAGACTGAAGAGAAGGATCTTAATGGAGAACAATTTGCCGCAGGAGGGAAGCTGAATTATACAAAGGTTAAGAAATATGTGCTCCGTATGGTCTCACTTGAGATTTTGGTCAAACTTGACTTTTACCAAGTCCAGATTGATAAAACTTGCTTACTCTGGGAAGGAAGAATCCTGCATACTGTGGCAATAAGTCTGCTTTAACATTGTCCTTATGACCGAGTGAAATTCATTGAATCAATACAAACTCGTTTATTGACGTATGACAAACACTCCAATGACCCAACCCCTTTCTGTAACCGAGCTGTGAAGCGATTCCCCCTTGTGTATATTCCCCAATCATAACCTAACGCCAGATCCCAAATCAATTCATAGTCATTTCCTCATCCGAGTCCATCGCAGCTGCTGGTTGACTTGGAGCCATGCTCAAGCCACGGCTACGTGCTCTTTCACGTTTGATCCTTGCAGCTTTGGCTCTCTTGTTCTCCTCGTCAACATCCTTAACATCGTCATCGTCGTCAATCTCTTCCGGCCTATTTCGCTGTGAACCACGTGGAAGCCCATCATCTGCATCGTCATCATCATTGTCCAGGTCCCTTTCTCGCCTGATGGCTCGCTCGACTTTCCTGGCCATAAGCTCGTCTTTCACATAATCCTCCATCGCAACCATCTAACTTGTTAGCCTGGTTTTTTATGAAATAAAATAAACCGAGAGTTGGTCACTTACCGCATCGCAGCCAGTTTGAGGGCATTTCGCCACTTTTCGGTTGTTGTTCGAGCCCTGGTACAGGCGACCTTCCGTTCTATGATAGCCCTCAAGTGCTTCTCTGTCTATTGTATGCTTACACTTGTTGTTCGTTACGGGGTTTTTGAAGTATTGTAGAGTCAGAGGACATTTCAGACTCTCGGATGCACTGGCAATTATGACCTCGTCATCACTGACATCGCCATTGTTCGTGTTATTACGGCGCCTGCGGGAACCGGAGCCCAGATCATTCTCTTCGGGGAACCATGTGCTTGGATGGGGGACAGTGGAGCCGGAATTGGGGTTCTGAGCATCGTGTAGAATTCGCTTGAACGTCTTATAATCGTTGTTGTCGGCATATCTGCGATGCATTTAGCGTGTGCTGCCTAGTGAGTAGTCTATCGCGTACCTTGACCGCTTGCTTTGCGATGCATATTTTGCAGCCCTGTCTTCTTTTGCTTGCCTCAGTAACTCGACTGCGCTCATGTTATCTGGATCTGCTGCTGGTGGTTCAATCTCCTCTTCCTGGCCCTCATCATCGCTTCCAACATCTCTACGTCTTCGAGGAGCAGCTCGCTGGGGTTCGGGGGCAGAAGCGATCTCTCGAATGACTTCCTTCATGATGGTGTCTTGCATTGAGAGCTCATCGCCATAGTCGATAAGTTCTCTCATTGCCTCTTCCGCCTGTGCCGTGAATTTGTCATTTGTCCTCTCAAACCCCTTCAAGACGGTCTCGTCCTTCGCCTCCCCTTCCGATCTGTCTTCGTCTGCCACACCCTCCCGCCGGCGCCTTTCAACAGCTCTTGGGAAGGCCTCCTTCCGCGCCATGAGGCGATCGTTGCTTTCCGCCGCAGCATTTCTCATGACATCCTTCGCATTTTGGAGGTGCTTCGTGTATTTGCCATAATCGTAGGTATTATTGAGACTGTCCAAGGCCTGCTGGGCATGATCCGATAGTGCGCATATTGGAGGTTCGTAGGGAGGGAGCTCGGTCTGACGCGCAGGCTGGCGAGCTGGTGTTTCGGAGGCACGCTGTTGTTGGCGGCGTGGAGCAGGAGATGCTGTGTCGTTCATGCGCGACCTAGAGACAAGCCTTCTGCTATTCATTGTGGCGTCGGGTTTGTTGGATCTGGGCTGCGTGGGTTGATGTTGTTGCGAAGTTCGCTGGGGACCTGAGAAAGACGCGCAGCGCTGGAGAGACGCGAAGTCGGAAGAACCTCGCTAGAACTGAACAAGTACAGGCGACAGGGTGTGACTGTGGCCAGCAAGACGCACTAGCAATTGCAACACCAAATCAGAAGACGAAAAAACAATAGTATATCTTCAATATTTCGCAGACTATCTTGATCTATTGAGACTTCGTACTTCCTTGGTCGTCATTATTGTTTTCAAGTGAGAATATTGTGAGTTCCGGTTAGCAAGCCGAATGCCAACACTTCCAGCCTTCTACTACAGCCTTGCTGTAAGCATCCAATTAGATTCCAGTACCTCCAGCCTTCAAGATTTCATCAACTGCGCCTCACAAATGTGGGCAAACGGCCCGATACGGCATAGTTGAGTCTTGACAGCGGGCGGGAGCGGGTGTCTTCCCATCCTTCGAGATTCCAATCCATTATTGGACAAATATCCCCAGCATGCCTCTCATAGCATTTCACTGCTGGCACCTCCAATTTCTTAGTAGCATATGATGTATTGAGACGAAAGTCTGGCACGTTTCAACCGATCCCTTCTCATTCAGGTTGTTCGGACATAAGCTGGAGGAATCTCAGGCGTCAGTATCTATCCCTTCGTCATGGCTACCAGGCGGCCTCATAGGAAGTCGAGACTAGGTTGCAAGCGTTGTAAAGGTACGTTCTATTCCAATGAATTGATGCATGTGTACTGATATGTTCTAGTACGGCGGATGAAAGTATGTCATTTGGACTCTCTCCTTGGTACCCCTTCTCTCTGCCATCTCCCTATAGAGCCAATGCATACTAATATGTTTTTAGTGTGATGAAACACATCCCATATGTAAGTCGATTCTCAATAAACGTTAGTTCTTTGGTAAACTTGAGCAACATATTGACAAATCATGCAGGTATGAATTGCAGCAAACATGATCTTGAATGCGATTTTAGTCCATCAAAGGACAGAACACCAGCAGTACCATTGCCTCCAGTAAAACTGCCACCAGTGAAAATCCCTCCACTGCGAAGGTCCCGTGAAAGCTCTCTAGCCTTCCCAGAAAGCCCCAGTAACCGTGAGAGTACAAGTCCGGTTGACCCAGGATCATCCTCACTATCCAACTCCATGGTCCTCAGGAACAAGGAAGGCATCACCCCATCTCCGACTTATCCTCAGACCACGATAAACTTATCGATACTCCAACAGCACCGATCTATTCCAATGCACATGAATACACCAAGTGATCGCCTTCTGGATCTTAAACTTATGCATCACTTTATGAGCATGAGCCCTCAAACATACTTCAAACTCCTTGGACCAACATCAGCCGGACCAATGCCTGACGAGCTAGCCTCCACGAGAATTACATATGTGAACTGGATCATGCGACTAGCTTTTACCAACCAAGACCTAATGGACGCCCTCCTCGGCTTCTCGGCGTTTAATTTACGACGTTTGGATTCTTCCGACCGAGCCCTTGCCCAAGCATCGCATGTCTACTTGACAAGGGCGATTTCAGCACACACAGCACAACTAAACAAAGGTATCAACGATGATAACGGAGAAGTGCTCTTTGCCACTGCCTGCCTGATTGCTTTTACCTCCATCAGCAGTCAACAGTACATCTCCTCCAGCCAGAGCGGACTTCCAATGCATTGGTTCCAACCATGGAATGGACCCCGTGCTGTTGCTGCAGCCGCATGGCACCACTTCCAAGATCCAGAGCTTAAGACGCTGCTAGAGCACGAACGAATCAACCAAGTCCCACCCGTACTCGACGAAGACTCACCACCAATATTCGACTTCCTCCTCTCCGACCTCGACAGGGAAGCCACAGAGCCCGAAACAGTACAAGCCTACGACCTCAGCGTCCTCTGGCTAACCCGGATGTACTATAACCCTCACAGCGAGTACGTCTTCAAATTCACCACCAAAGTGCAGCCAAAATTCGTCAAGATGCTCGAGCAGAAAGATCCTCGAACCTTGACTATCGTGGGCTACTTCTTCATGCTACTGAAGGTTATGGATAAGGTGTGGTGGCTTCCGGTTATGACGAAGGAGCAGTTCTGGGCTCTGGTGGGAATGTTACCTGAGGAGTGGAGGCCGAGGATGGAATGGGCTGCGAAGGAGTTTGAGAAGTGTGAGGATCCTGAGCCAGGGGAGACGCCGATTTATGGTATAGAAAGGCTTCAGAATACTTAGTTCCAATGAACCAAGATGATCAGTATTACTATTCAAGTTGCAACGCCTAAGCTAGCTACATTGAAGTTCGATCTTCGTGGAGGTAAGTCGTATAAATAACGGGTTCCTACTCTATTCTAGGAGAGACCGTACGTTGGCGATCAACTCCTTCATTCAGAGTCCCTCAACAACAAAGTCATGAATTGCGTGCAAGAAAACAAGATGGAAAAGCACATCTTCAGCATATTCACAACTCTTAGAATCTTCAAAGAAGGCGTTGAATGTCAAGAAACCCACAATCTCCTAGCATCCATCTTTTCATGCCGCAACTCACTCCGGCCCACATCCCCACACGCAATCCCCACTCCTCCACCACCCGGTCCCGTCCACTCTGCAACTCTTCTTCCAACATCACCCCTCCGATATCGTTTCCTCCTCATTCTTTAACTAAATCTTGCTCACAACATTTCTCTTTTATTCAGATTTCTAAAATATACATTTCAAACGCACACAATGGCGCCAAAAGGTCCCTACAAGCTCTGCACAGTCAACACTGCACCCGAGCGAGCGAAGCGTTTAGTTGGCCGCGTTGTCGAGGATGTGAAGGAGGAATATACGATTCTACATGTGGAGAATGCTGAGAGTATGTCTTCTTTTGTTCTTCTCATTCCGTTCATTATTTAATGTATCTACGTGGCCGTCAATTCGTTCATGACGGTTTTGTGTTCGGAGTTTAACGTTTGGTTATGGATATGATACGAATGACGTCTGATATACGATCAATGAGCTGATTTTGGATTCAAATAGGGATAGAAGATGTCAAAGCGATGTGTGAGAGGAATAAGCCTGATGTTTTGGTACCTCATACCCTTCCTTACAACTCTCCTCCTTCATTGTATAGTATCTCAAGACAAGATATCACCCCGTCTCTAATTTTAGACTAACGTAAGTACTCAACACATGCTGACAATCGATTAGTTCTGCGCATCCATGTGGACGAAAGAAGAGAGTGACGAGATCCAGAGGATAGCGAAGGAGACGGTGCCTGGTATCAAGACGATGGCCATCCCTCAGGGATTACAGGTCGAGAAGGGACCAGATGCTATCGTGGAGTTCCTGAAGGAGAAATGGCCTGGATTGGTTGAGGCTTGAGGGGACACATTGGATGTTTGAGGTGGGATGGTTTCTGTCTTGCACGGCTTGGAAGCAATAGACTCGAAATGAGACTTGGCTATTGTTTTTTGAACAGGACTTGGAGGATGCTGGGAGAGGACATCTGAGGAGGAGTACACTCACAGTGTGAGTTGGATGACACTTACGATTCTATAGAACCACAACACAACACAATATACAAAACACCATACTCCCATCTTTCTAGCCTCACTAACCAAACCCTCGGCCATCCCGATACACCTCAACCTCACTAACCACCAATCTCCTCCCATCACTCCAACATCACGCCCTCACCCCGTGACAAGCCGAGCCGAACTTCCCAAACGAGCATGTTATGCAAGTGCACGGCACAGCATCTCTCCATCTCCCTCAAACTTCATCAACACAGCCACACAATTGGACAGCCAGCCAGCCTAAGCCCTCTGGTACAACGAGCTGAAGCTTCTGCTGACGCGGCGGAACATAATCCTCGGCCTGATCGAATCCCATGCCTTTATCAGAGTCCCCTACGGTATCACACCACTTGCACCAGACGCTCACGGTCCACTGCTTCCTGAATCTCTGCCTCAGAACCGTATTTTCCGTGACCTACATACATACATCTCCTTACTGCATACCTATTGTACTCTGTTCTATTTATTCTCTTGCCTCTTTTCCTTACGAGAGTAACTGAGAAAACAAGATGAGTCGTTCGAGATATGAACCCGTAAGTTTGTCTCTATTGTTCTTCTATTGGACCAAAAATGGTTGCCTGGACGAGGAGAGAGATGGGGAATTGGCTCAGGAGAGAGACCACGACACGACGACGAAATCAAGCGAAATAATACAGCCAAAGAATATCGTGCCTAATGGATTTTACAGGTTCCGCAAAGAGACGAGACTATTATCCTGGATAGCATTCATGGCTCGCCGAATTACAAGTACGTTTGTTTGTTCCTGGCTGCGTTCTCCAACTACCAATGCCTACCCCACATGCAAGCTTCAACCACGACCTCCAACCTTCAACCCTCAACCAACCCACTACCAAATTCGCATTCCTACCAAAAGATGCACGATTTATTCATAGACCTTAACTAACAAAACCCACCTCTAGCTACAACTCAGGAATAGCCAACAGCGTCGCCTCCTCGCGCTACGAGCCATCCATTATCAACGGCGGTCCACCTCCCTCAATCCCCAACTCCCCTCCGCCCTCCTTCCACACGCACTCCTCCCCAGGGACACCACGGCCAACACCCAGCACGACCGCAACACACGCCTCACACCTCTCCCTCTCGCAGAACGACTCCTCCTCCGCCCCATCCTACGCCGAACTATGGGGCGTCGCACCCTCGACCTTCGGCGGCGACACAACAAACACAAACACGATCGGCACGTCCAATGACGCACTAGCCACCATCGCAGGGCTGAAACAGAGGATCGAATGGCTAGAAGAATCCATCGGACGTCTCCTCATGGAGAAGGACCAAAACCAGAATCGGGACGGCAGTGGCAGTTCCAGCGGAGGTGATGCCGAAGGGAGTACAGGGAAGAAAGAGCGGGATAACTGCTGCGTGACATTCACCGACGCGTCGCCTGATCTGGAGAGGGCTCTTACGGCGGGGAAGGGTACGAATTGCTGCGTTACGTTTAGGAGTAAGAGTGATGGGCCGAAGAATAAGGGGCCTTTACTGCTTTTCGCTATTCTGTTTATGGTTTGTTTGACGATCATTTTGGTTGCGGAAGCGGGGTCGAAGAAGCAGTATCCACCTCCGCATGATGGTGAGTATCATACGACATAGGTGTCGGAGAGGGCTGTAGGAGCTTCAGTTTCGGTGGCGTTTTAGAGGTTTGGATGGTTTTTTTCTCTCATGTCAGGCAGGTTTTCTTTGGTGTTGGGAGTTTTCTTTTGGCTAAGAGCTTTCATTTGGTTTTGGTTTGGGAAGAGCTAGCTAGGTGTAATAGGCTAGGGGAGGCTAATGTAAGATGTAGTTAGGTGTCAGAACTCAGCTTAGTTGTACCTAGATGTCAGTTCAGCCATATGGCTTAGCAAGATCTGTGTGTGATAGCAATAACAAGTCTCTCAAGTCATATCCTCCGCACTCTATTATTTCAAACACCTCCCTTCTCTAACTTGACAAGACCCGCACTTACGATTCTCTTTGTCCATTTGACTTCCTCCCAGTCAGTTGGTCTGATGTTGATGATTTCGATGAACCAACCATTCGCATTCTTGGTATTCTTCTTCAGTCGTCCAATGCATCTTGCCATCGTGTGCTTTTCAGCTCCAATGAAAACCCGACTCTCGCTCTCAGCCAAACCGGAGGTCTTGTAATTGCCTAAGATCGCATTTGGGAATGGAGGGCGATCATGCCAGAGATCCGCGAACTGGAAGTGTTGTTTTGTGGTACCAGGTTCACGAGATGAGAAAGTAACGCGTGCGAACAACTCAATCACAGCATCCTGCTTCAGAGCATTGCATCTCGCTCCCTCCCGAAACATTTCGCCAACCCGAAAGCAGACACGGAGGAAGCTGCCAGCCGTCACTCCAAGAATTGGGCATCGGTCTAAGACCAAGGAAGGGAAATCAGGTCGAGCAAATGGTTGCAAGGGTTCGTAATCGTGGCTGTCGTCCAAGACAATTTCCTGTGGAGTTGATGACTGAGTAGCTGTGGGGATTTTGGCGTAGGTCGAGCGTTTGCGCTGTCTCTGGGGGCCTAGGGGTATAGCACTCTTCACAACCTTGTCTGGATTGATATTCTCTTGATCCGAGGTAGGGTCAGCCTCAATGGGTATTTCGGCATTTTTTACATTGTCGTTTGACCTAATGAAAGACCAATCTTCTTCTGCTGGATCTGATCCTAGATCTATGACATGTTGCGATTTGAATGGACTTTGTCCGTCAGTAAGAGACACGCCTGTTGCATTTCCTGGCAACACAGAAGCTGGTCGTGACTTGGGAGGGGAGAATTGAAGAGATTTGTCGTATACTTCCCCAGACATTGACCCATTGCCAAAAGAATACTCGAGGCTTAGAGGAGGTTCGAAAGTCTCGATGATACCTTGCAGAGGCGGTGGTAGACATATCATGTCTTCCTCCTCAAGACAGTCTTCCAAGGGATACTCATCGTCAGAAAATATTTCAGCTGTTGTTGGTCTTGACCGTACGAGGGACGCGTCTGCCGCCACAGTTATTGTAGGTTGGATTCCATGGCTTCTGGCAGGTAGAAATTCTGTTGACGAATCGTTGGCCGAATTGCCTTGAACAGTTCCAAGGGTCAAAGGTTGTATTTCTGGTATGGCTAGGTCCGATGCAATTGCAAGCAGATCTGCATCATCGACACCCTCATCGTCGAAATCATCAAATACGAAGTCATTGGAGATGTCTCTAGGAGTCTTCTGTGGTTCGTCGACATCGGATCGCTCAACTTCAATATCGGTGATGTGCCTTGAGTATGGCATTCCGGCAGGTAGATTTGTGCTCGCATATTGATAGTGCTGAGAAAGTTGGTATGAGTGGTCGGCTTGAGTTTCATGTGACGCAGCGGGAGAGTCTCCATGGCCGGGTTGAAAACCTTCAAGTTGATCCTGTTCAATGATGTCTTCAACAATAGCCTGGCATTCATAGGCGAAGAAGTCTTCCGGCTGATGGAATGCTCCTAAATTCTCTTTCTCGTCACAATGACTTCTTTGGGCAATATCGCTCATCATTCCCACCAACACTCTCATCTCACTCGACGAGGGATCACCGTAATCGGAGGTATAGCGCGACCCCTTTAGATCAGTATGAGCAGCCTGAGAACCCAGAGGCAGAGGAGCTGGAGCTGGGGCGGGAGCTGTGGATGTTGAGAGAAAATCCGGATTGGTCTGAGAAGTGACACGGGATAAGCTCATGGTGTTGGGAGCTGGCAGTTGGCTTAGGGAAGAGCGGGCGTTATCGTCGACAGTACTTCCCAAATTGACATTCCAAGTGGCATCATCGAAGAAAGTATTGCCTTCCTTAAGTTGGTCAGAACCCTGTGCTAGTTGTGACTGCTCAACTTGGTATCCGGCAGGATCTTGATCGACGCGATTGGTATCAGCGAAAATAAACTCGTCGTTTGCCAAGAAACCATCATCACTTGAGGGAGGAGCTCTGGTTTTCTCTGCAGGGTCCGGATCTTCCTTAACCTGAGGGCCTCCGCTTGGAGGAGAGGGGACGATCATTTGAGCTTGTGAAGAAGGCTTGTATCGGAAAGCAGCGAGCTTGTCCAGAGTTGTCTTTGAGAGACCATTGAACCGGTTCTTCACTGCCTCTTGGGTGCTCGTCCAGCCTTGATAGGTCGTGACTAGCTTCGTAGGAGTCGCTTTTTCGCCAAAATGAGTCTCGCGAGATACCGAGGGCTTCGTGATGACTGGATTACGAAAAGGGCCTGGCTCGGACTTTGGGTTTCGTGTTGGCGCCGCTTTTTTGGGAGGCCGTTTTCCAGAATCGAGGGGAGTTGTCAACTGAGAGCCTTGCTCTCCCTTGGGATGCTCCTTCTCATGCAGTGAAGCAGGACTTGTATTACCCTGCTCCTGTTGTTGCTCAAATAGGTCCGACTGTCCGGGAATAGACTTGGTGCGTTTGGAAGGCGCTGATTTCCGTCTCTTGGGGAATGAGGATTCGAAGTTGGCACCTTGATTCTGAGCTGCCACATCGCCTTCGTCCCTGTACTCCCAAACTCTTGCTATTGAGACCGCTCGCCCCTTATTTGCTTGTGCAGCTCCTCTTTTCTTTCCTTTTTGTTCTGGAACTTCTTGCAAGGCCTCGAGGGGTTTTGGGTATAAGGCATCATCGTCGAGTCCCCCTTTGTAGAGAGTCATCTGGGGGTTGACGAATTGAGGTGGTGCGTGTGAAGGGTTGATAGGCGTAAAGGTGGGTAATGATGGTTTAGAAATATTCTCCCTAATTACGGATAGTTATTTAGCAGATGGAGACGGAAATATATAGTGGACAACCTACGATGCTTCACTCTCCTCCACTCCCCTCTGCAGCATCGCCTCCCGATTCCAGCCATGATACGTCGACATCGTGGCCACTTATCAGGCACCTCACTCTTCCCCTGCCCTTGAGCGCCCTCTGGCGAGAAGATTCCAAGGGTGGTGGTATCTCTAGCTGATAATGCAATGGATGGGGTGTTGAAAACAATGAAGGTTGGATGTAGTTGAGAAAGGCGAGAGGCAAGAGACGAGGCTGAGCCGGGTTTACTTCGGCAATTGGGCATCACATGCAGGAGGGGCAGTCAGGCAGTGACAGGGCAGGGTTCCAGGTCAGTCATGCAGCCCACATCCTCCAGCCTCGCAGCATCATGCCCAGATATCGTCGTCGTCGTCTTCGTCGTGGTCCTCATCTTTCCTATTTCATGCCTTCGAACACCCACCCATAGACAGTCTTACAGATCCCCTCAACTTTGCTGAAGTTATCTGCGACCCCGCTATCAACACTCAAATACCCCGCGATCCTTCCCTTATCCCGTTCGTTGTCCGCCTTCAGCTACGCCCAGAGACACGAGACCAGGAAACTAATCATATCATCCTATTCAGCTCGCCGAGCCTTGTCTTCCTACTTCACAGTCTTGCTCTGGCACAACTTCTATCGTGTCTTGTGTTCGAATAGTATTAAGAACTTCCCGAGTGTACCGGTCTGTGAGAGGACTGGCTGGTCGTTCGTTGAGTCTTTCTACAAGTTAAAGTCACGAGGAAGTACCGTGACCGCTGTGGAGGGAGTGGAACAGAATGTTCTCTAACGTAAGTCAAGCTGTTTTGTTTGTGAACGCTCATGTTGTTGCTGTCTATGGTCATTGCAAGCCTCCGACGTGGCTGTTGGTACGAAATACCTAGCTTGGTTGGCCAAAGGAAGCTCGAGACACAGAGTAAATGTACTGAACAGTCACTAACCCTTGAATCCAATGTTTTAGAAGAAGCCGTATTCCGCCGTCACGGTTGCTGTTGAGAATCTCACTAGCGAGAGCTACGAAGAAGATGATCTTTCTGGAATTCCCGATCTGGTAGAAGCCATCAAACTTCAGGCAACCGGTCCCGCGGAGGCTGCCCGCTCTATTCGGAAGAAATTGAAGTATGGAAATGTGCACCGTCAAATCCGAGCACTTACTCTCTTGGACGGCTTGATTCAAAATGCCGGTGCAAACTTCCAACGTACTTTCGCCGATGAAATGCTTTTGGAGCGGCTCCGCGTTTGCGGTACCTCAGATCTCTCAGACCCCCTCGTGAGAGATAAATGCAAGGAGCTTTTCAGGCAGTGGGCAGTTGAGTATAAGAATACTCGCGGACTGGAGCAGGTTGCAGGACTTTACAAGGTACATGTGTCCAGCTAATAGCAATGGCCAGCGAGCTAATGGCCATGCAGCAACTACCTCGCCGAAAGCAGGTCGTCACTCAAGATAAATCCAAAGTTCTGCGTGAAACTGAGCAAAACCCATTCGAAGGCGACGAGGATGAGACCCCTCCACCTCCAACTTCACACTCTCGCCAGACTTCCGTGGCTCAGTCTAGCAAGGGCCTCTCGCCAAGCTACCCTACCATGGCCGTCACACTACCCGATTCCAAGAAATCAAAGAAGGACAAGGACAAGAAGAAAAGCAAGAAGGGCAAGCCTTTCAGTCTAGAAGCAGAGAAAGATATTATGAAGAACTGCATTGCAGAATCCTCTGTGGCATCCACGAATCTGTTGAATGCATTGAAGTTGGTCAACCGAGAGCGAGAACAAATCTCCGAAAACCAAAACGCTGTTCAGCATTTTGAATCTTGCAAGTTGCTCCGTCGGAAGATTCTGTGTTATGTAAGTCCGAACCAACCCATTTTGATTTGCGTGTACTGATATCCTCAGATCCAACTTGTGGAGTCCGAACAGTGGCTTGGCGCCCTTCTCCATGCCAATGATGAGCTTGTCACTTCACTCATGACATTCGAACAGCTCGATCGATCTATCGACGCTGACAGTGACTCTGATGACGAACTAGCTAACCAGCAACACATGTATCGAGGTAGATACAATCATACCCCAAAATATTGTTCATTTTGGCTAATAGTATTACAGTCATGTCCGACAAAGGCAAGGAAAACGAGACTGCCCAGTCACTTGCTGGTCTAAGTCTCGCTGGCAAAAGCTCAAGTCCTCGAGCCCCTCCCCCAGCCCCAAGACAGCCACCTAGGCCAGTTCAGCCACCTCCTCCCGAGGAAGATGAAGATGATTTCGAAGAAGAAGACGAGAATGACCCTTTCGCTGATCGCAATGCCGTGACGACACCGAAGGTTGAGAAGCGAGAGCCAGTATGGAGAGCGGTTTGATTTGAGAATCAAGCAACCGTAGTACTCGAGATTGGACATGGCTTACGAGAGTACACAGGGAGGGTGGAGAGCGCTCATGGTATGAGGTCAGAGACTGATGATTTTAAACGATGAATATGAGAAATGCATTCTTTTTTTCAATTTCGTTCTTACCTTTTACCCCTCTGATCAGCTCAAGTGTGGACCACAGTAAGGTCTCGTTATCATGGGGGCACTATCTTCAGTTCCCCCTTTCTATACCCTAGGAGGCGAGTAATTGTTGACTTAGGGCTTCTTCAATGACTAACTGGTCATTGTATAGAGCCGTAACATCAGCACCCTGAGAGAAATTTCGCTCTCCTAGGGCTGGAGTGTTGAGATCGGGACTTTCATTGGAGCCTCCTTACTTTTGCTTGACCAATGGCAGCTATGACATCAAGTCTAGAGTTTCTATCAGCTTTATACTCATGGCATTCAGAATGTACTACGTTTCACCTACCCCTCAGGTGCCCACGCATCGTGGTACAGTAGAGGCCGTATGGCGAGAATAAGTTGTTGATTTCAGCTGGCAATAGCTCGGGCGAGCCGAGGCAAATCAAACCCCAGCCAAAAATCGCTTGGCAGTTGGCTGCATCCAACGACAACTCTTCTCTGTATTATATTGCTTGTCCCATTTGTGCCCTTTTAGTTTTCAAGTGCAGAGTCTTTTCTTCTTCTTCCAGCATAAGGCCTCAGAGCGTTCAGTGAAACATGCTAGCCTGGGAGTACACACCATTTTCAAGGCGAGATGGCCACGCCGTGTTGTACAGAGTATAGTACCACCCGAAAAAGAAAACATGGCGAGATGCTACCCAGACAGATATCTGCACCTCCCTTTTGTCGCGGCGACTCACAGTAGTTTGTGCAATCCTTGTCTCAGGGCCAATTGGAACATCCCGCCTTGATAAACCTCCTGATCTGCATAATTGGATGCAGCTAGCCATTTTTGAGTTTCTCAAAGGGCACCTGAAGGACCTAGCTTATCAATGATCTTCCTAAACTGTAGCTGATTATTCTCCCTTGGAATCAAGCGGCCGTGTTTGATAAAAGATCAACCTCCGTATCGCCTTCTACTTGTCGGAATTCGTGAATGGCGTAAAGCGCTATTCAGTTTCTGCTTAGTGCCAAGATCAAGCTTTGCAGATCTGCAGTACCACACCTTTATCCCTCCCAGAAGTAGTTGAAAGCTAAATGCTGAACATAGCAAGGTCGCAGGGACGGCGAAACCGTGCGGCTGCCAACCACGGCCGGTGGGGGAATATATTTAGGGGCTATTTCCCTTCAGTTTCGTTCCTCGAGCGGTATCTATGAAGCATATGTACGGAAGGCATTCTTTTCAATGGCCTCGACAGAGAAGTCCTCGGGCAAAGATGCCACTGGACCTAAGTATATGGTCAAACGGAGAAAGATCATGTTCTTCACAAGCAGCGAATATGGGCAAGCGAATGTGATTCTGGCTGTGGCTTATGAGCTTCTCGCACTTCAGCAATACGAGATACACATCGCCTCATTTGAACCATTACGACAACGAGTAAATGGGCTCAACAAACTTTTCCCCCAGGATGGAATTTCCGTCATCTTCCACTCCATCGTCGGTCCAGCAGCCTTAGATGCTCTCGTTGCTAAAAATGAGTTTATTGGGCCCTACTCACCAGGAGTTCGCGGTGCTCTGAATACATATAGAGTCACACTACCTGCGATGGCCGATACCTGGACTGAAGCCGAATACATGTCGAGTTACCAGAGTTGCTTAGATATTGTCACCTCAGTCGCACCAAACATTATCATTGCCGATCCACTCATGAGCCAAGGACTTGAAGCATGCAATACCCTGTCGCGGAAACATGTTATCCTCAGTCCAAACACATTCCTCGAGCTCCTCCGGAAGAAACAATCACTCTTCTCCCAATTCTTCAGGATTCCAACGTGAGTACATTACCCAAACCTAATCGCAGCCAGCTAATGACCTCTAGAATTGCTTCTGGATTTCCTTATCCTGTCCCGTGGCATCTGATTCCTGCAAATATCTACCTCAAAGTGGCACTGGTTTGGATACTTGTCACTTCACCAAAAGTCAGAGCTCTCATACGTTACCGCAAATCAAACAAACTCCCCAGCCTACCTCCAGTGTTCAACATCTGGCAAAAAGACAATCACTACCTTTTGCCGTCGGTCCCCGAGTCCGATTATCCCTGTCGCATACCACTAAATGTAACGCCATGTGGGCCGATACTTCTCCCGGTTACACCAGTCTCACGCCAGGATCCGGAGCTCTTCACGTGGTTGAAGCGTGGCCCAACGATACTCATAAACCTCGGCAGTCACATTCGAATGGATGACACCATGGCACGAGAGTTTTCTTCGGGTCTGAAAATATTCTTGGACAAAAAGCCCAATGTCCAGGTTTTATGGAAGCTCAAGACATCCGGGGGAGTGGCCGTATCATCCAAATCGAAACCGGGCAGTGGTGGATTCAAAGAGTCTGGTATGGACGAAAAAAGTCTTGGCTCCATTTCAGCAGAACGATTAAGCGGCAGGATCAGAATTGTCGAGTGGCTGTCGGTTGATCCCTTGGCAATCCTGGAAACCGGACTCATCGCATGTTCTGTTCACCACGGTGGCTCGAATTCTTTCCATGAAGCCCTCAGTGCCGGGGTGCCGCAGGTTGTTCTTCCCTGTTGGCTTGATACGCTGGACTTTGCCAACAAAGTGGAATGGTTGGGAATAGGAGTCTATGGCAGTAGGATGACTGCACCGAGCGTTGAAGCCTGGGAGCTCTCTCGGGCATTTTTGAAAGTTATGGATGATAGTGAAGAAGCTTCACAGATATCATTGAAGGCGCGGGAGCTGGCTGGTATCAGCGGAAAGGTGGGCGGGCGGAAGAAAGCTTGTGACAAGATTGTCGAGCTCCTGGAAAGTTCTTGGTGAGAGTGATTGTTCGGTCGTATCGAGGGTTGCAGGCCCTAGTTTCCGGATCTTCTGTTACATGGCGCCTTTCAACTACTCTTGATCTTTCAACCTACAGTGGTGTTAATATCTCTCGCTAATCGAGACTTGTTGAGCTACGGGCTTTCTCATTTGCTCCTATTCCGGAGCCTGTCGATATTTCTTCACTTCTCATCCTCCTAACGAGATCAAAACAAGCTTTCCTCGGTACGACATATAAGCCACCTCATGTAATTCATGAGACAATGTTCATAGACGCGATCTAGGTAAAGTCTACAAGGTTTTTGATTGTTTTGGAATTTCACTGATGGAGAACCACGTGTGTTTTCCTCGTCTGGCTAAAATGGGCAGGCCCGTCCTCCCTCTCTTGCCGGTTTAGGCAAATACGATTATATTACGATCAACGTACTTCCATCATAAGTCCTTGTCTCACGATCAGCTGGTCCCTTGGGTGAATGGTGGAGTGGTAATGCCGGGGTAGAAAGTACCGCGGCTGCATGAAAAATCTGGGGTTGGTCGCCTCACTGCGGGGGCGGCTCGATACTTTCTAAGCTACTAGTAAAGTTGACATGATCAATGGGGCAGGTGGTCAAGGACTCTAATATACGAAAAGAAATATGGCTGTTAATGGAAGCTTCTGTTGCCGTGGTTCCGAAGGTGCAGAGTTATTTGGCGGGTGTATAAGCAGGACAATTGTACACCATTTTCATCACATTTCTTTCCTCCACTTCCGTCACTCAATATATCATTTACTTCTTCGCCATGAAGGTTCTTACCTCTTTTCTCACTCTGGCTGCGGTGGCTCAAGCACATTATGATTTTCCTGCTCTTATTTCTGGGTCAACCAAAACGACAGCATGGCAATACGTCCGCCAGTATGTATTCGGGGAGTTCTCTTGGAAAATCTCAAAATTCTGGGACATGTTATATGTTCTTCTTGATATATTCTTGATGTGGCAATTATTAACTCATCTGTTACCTACAGATGGTCCGGCTCGCATACATACAGTCCAGTTGTGGATGTTACCTCCAAAGATATCAGGTGTAACGTCAAAGGCGATTCAATATTCGCACCAGGAACCCTCTCAGTCGCTGCAGGAGCAACTGTAGGGTTTACTTCCGACCCACCTATCTATCATCCAGGCCCACTACAAGCATATATGGCCAAAGTTCCAGCTGGATCAACTGCGGCAACTTGGGATGGCTCTGGCAGCGTTTGGTTTAAGATTTTCGCCCAAGGGCCAAAGCTTGGAGGCCAGGCGTTAACATGGCCATCAGATAGTAAATCTTTCCCGCCTCTAGTCATCTATGTCAGTGATTGATTCGTTTTACAAATAGGTGCAGCGACAGTGACGTGGAAGATCCCAGCAGCGACCCCAAGCGGCGAATACCTCCTTCGAGTTGAGCACATCGGATTGCATTCTGCTTCAGCAGCTGGCGGTGCCCAATTTTACATCTCGTGTGCACAGATTACGGTCACTGGTGGGGGAGCTGGAACTCCTGGGCCGCTCGTTTCTTTCCCAGGTGCTTACAAGGCAACGGATCCCGGATTGATGTTGAATATCTATTATCCCGTGGTGAGTAGCCATGATTAGCCCTCTTTGACGAGACTCTTGGTGAGAAGCTGGCACTAACACAGATCCAGCCAACATCCTACACTCCCCCAGGGCCTGCTGTATGGACCGGCTAGAGAACAACAATTATTACCAGAATTTCTGGGCATAATGCCTAAATTCTTCGGGGAGAGACCTCTCATGATGATTATGGGGACATGAAAGGAGCCCTCAGCAGAAAGAGAAAACACTTCAGCATACTTTGGCAACCGTCGTCCAGATGTTTCAATTAACATTACATATATTTCTGCGCAGTTCCAGCGAGACAAGAAGCTTCTGCTGTCGCAATCAGGTCACAATTCTATTCTTTGTTCAAGTAAAACAGACAAAGGGAGACAACGAGACAATCTTGTTAGCTTCACTTTGTACAAAGGGGTTGTTTAAATGCATTTCTTTGTCACTGTCTCGAAGCTTTTCGGGCAGGGTACTTTATTTTTGTTGCATTACTCGTCGTTACCATCCTTCTGGGTATCTCTCACCCAGCCTATCTTATTCTGGTTTAGCTATACCTCCTCTTCCAGAGCCAGCTTCGACTCTTCACTCATTATTTCTTACTATCTTCCTGCTTCCCCTTCCTCCATTAACCAAGTGCTCCGTGCTTACAGCAGGGAGAGCAGTCAGAACGAATGTTAGCTTTAAGACGAGAAGCAGCAAAGGGAATCCAGGGGGTGCCAACCTTGTCTCAGGCATTTGTCACATCTCTTCATGGTCTGGACAACAGATTGCTGGTAATCGTCGCAATCTTCTGCTCGCAAGCCACCAATGGATCGATGTTGCGAGCACATGATTATCTCTTTGGTTTTGTGACCACATCGTTTGTAGCGTGTGACGACTTGACACATCGCTGTGTATGTAGTTGCTATTGTTCGGTATAGGTATGTGCGTGAATGATGTGACGAGAATATTGAAAACAAACCCCTTCAAATCTTAAAACTCTGTGGTAACATATATACTAGTGATACGCAAATTGTTCGGATGGGCATTTACGCAGTGATCGCTATTCACAGTGGCAGAGATTTGTTCGCTTGTTGTGGAAGGGAACAGAGTGGCTTGTTGAGGCGAGATAGGTCTGATATACAGTACAGCACGCTTCTGTGGAGAACAGATCTCAAGCCTTCATGAGAAATTTTTGTCTAGTGTGGAAGGGAGCTTGCCGTCGACTAAGTTCATTTTAGCTGGGATGTATCAGCCGGTATTCGCGTGCTGAGCCTCTTATTTCAGCTTCAATCTCTCTATGCATTGCATACGTTTGCTGTGATACATTCGATGCTGCCACACATACGTCCACCTGCTAAGCCTTGGATGGAAATCAGTCTGGCCGCGAGACGCATAGCCTAGTAGGTAGGTATCAATGACACTGTATCACTGAATTAGAAGAACATACATGAAATCTCTCCGTTGTGGTCGTTGCTCAAGCAACGGTCACAGACATCAAATTTTCTCCGAGTCATACGGGATCCCACCATGTATTAAAATTATTCGTTTAAAACTTCTCTTTGTCAATAATGAACCTACTCGCACTCTCTTCCAGAGCCTTTGTCTCATGGACAATTGGTGGTGTTAGTTGAAATGGTACTGCGTTCCAAGCACATAATTGCACAAACACCTCAGGGGGAGAGATCAAAAGGTAAACAATAACTCGAGAAGTAAATTAGAACCCATATAGACTCAAAGATAGACGGTGAAATTACGCTGCGACTAGGCAAGCTTCTGCTGGGGTCAACTGTTGATTCATTAAGCGAGTCGAGGGGAATATTTTATGGTCTCAGTCGCTGGATTCCACTGCACTCGGCAATTATACAAGCACTCTGTAGTATGAGAGCAGTCCAAAAGATGTTCACTGGTAGGCACTACAGAGAGCTTCATCATACTGTAATTAATATAAAGTTTATGTGAGCTCTAAATTGGTAAACAAGAAGAATATTTGAGGTACAAAACGAAAGGGGTTGCCTTCGCTTACATTAAAAACAGATCTGCTACTGTCAAGCTGTCAGACTCTGTTCGAACCAACCTAAATAAACCCCGAATAATCATCATCCTCCCACACCGGCGCTCCATGTCCCGCTCCATAAGGCGTCCTCTTCTTAACAAGCCGAAACTTCTTCCGACACAACGGACATTCCTTCCTCCCTAGGAACCAACTCTTCAAGCACTTAACATCAAAGACACACCCACACGGCAGTTTCCTAGAATGCTTGTTACTAGCTGGCTTCTCACAGATAACACATCTCCTCTGCACGTGCGTCAACAACCCTATCTCCACAGCAGCGAGGAAGACATTGGCGCCAGTGTCGGGATCGTACACGAATGTGCGGACCGCGAAGGGCTTTTTCATGACTTCTTCTTCTTGCTGTTGGTGTTTGCGAAGTTTGGTGGACCATTCGAGGAGTCGGACTGAGGCGAGGGTTTGGGTATCAAGGGCTTGTTGTTGGAGCCAGTAGATGCGACGTTTGAGGATCGCGGAGGGGGAGAGTTCAGTTCGTTCTGAACGTTCTGGGATGAGTCCCATGGCTGGGAGGGAATCGCATCGCTCGGGGTAGGTACAGCCACACTGACCTGGGACAAAGGCGATGTATCGATGGAGATCTCTACTTGGGGGTTGTGGGAATGGGAGTTCGGACCCGGGCTTGGGA
>JAFJYG010000438.1:0-43536 GCA_017366145.1 Cadophora sp. M221
AGACATATCTATGCTCTTTCGGAAACATTCTTGTAGAATCAAGTATATTGTTAAGTCAAATGCAAAACTTAATGATTCCCCTCGCCGCTATGCAGGCCAAACGTATCAAAAATTTCTCGGAACTCCCCATCCCATGTACCGACCAGCCATAATTACAGGTTCACAAACGGGACCTTAGAGTAGAGATTGTCATATCCCTTTCCAATCCAACCACTTTCCAGACCACCTCTCCCAACAACTCCCAGTCCACCAGCCATCCACAACGCCCCAAGCGCAACAGCAATACCATTAATAGTCCACCATCTCCTCTTTGCCTTCCTATCACTCCCAACCGGAATCCATCCATTCCACCTCGCAACACCCCAAACAAAATGTCCCGCTCCAACAGCGACCAGAGCCGCATACCCCGTCCCCGCGACGAAAGGATGTTTCGCAAAGCCATGGCTCACGAAACCCAGCCCAACGCTCGACGATCCTCCTTCGTAGATCCACGGTAATAATCTATTGACAAACGAATGCCCCAGTACCAAAGGCGTCAGAATATAACCTGACAGACTGGACCATGACATGTTAGGCCATATCTTCAGTCCCCGTTTAAAGCGGTCCGATATGGAGAGGTTGGAGGCGCCATAGCGCGCGAGATTCGCATTGCGCCTGTGGATTCGTAGAGCTAGTCCTGAGAGTATATGTGTGGCGATTGGTAGGGTGATGAAGAGCGGCTCGAGGGGTATCGATTGGTAGTAGGGTCGGGTCAGGAGGAGGTAGGTTTCTGATGCTGGAACGGACTGAGTGAGGAGGGGGATGATCGATGTGTTGGTGATGTGGAATGAGGCGAATATCGTGAAGGCGTAGGAGGAGTACTTTTGCAGACGCGTTACTGAATATGTTAGTTAAAATCAAAGATTCTTCTTAGTTTCAACGGATATTTACAGTAATAGACGGAACTGTGTCCACTGCCACTAAGTCCTAGAGTGGCAGATCCTATGGGGGCGGAGGGAGGAGAGGGTGGATAGTCTGCAAGCTGCTTGTCCAGTTCAGGTGGCGTATCGATGGGCGAAGGATCTAGTTCCTGCAGAGATATGAAGGTCTCTTGCGACGCTGTTGACGCTCGGCGATCCATGATCAGCGAAGATATGGTTGTGTTCACGATCTTGGGGGATTGCCAACGCAGGGAAGTTGTTTGGCTGGTGGATTTAAGCTTAATATGTGGTGGATCCCTCGGGAGCTTAGATCCAAAACCTTATTTTGGGTCACAGCTTCGGCTGGACGTCCCTTCTCTCGACAACACCAGACATAACAACAAACCTGGAACACAATGCCTCCAGTACGCCCCCCTTTCCCAGCCATTCAAAGACACACAGCTAACAATGCAGCGCGGCTTCACAAATCCTTCCCCCAAGACAGAAAGCGCCCGCGAGGCAGTACGGTCCTTCTACTGTCAGTACTCTCCCCTCCAACCCCGCGCTCAAGCTCACACCTCCAGGCGAATTATGCAGCAAGGGCTACGCACGAATGAACGAATATGAAGCCCACCTCTCCTCCTACGACCACTCGCACAAACAGCGCCTGAAAGATATGCGGCAACTCACTCGCGATCCCCTCGCATCCTCCAAAGCGAGAAAAGCAGAGGCAAAAGCCAACTCGCAGTCAGGATTGATATCGATAAAGCTGGGCGAGAGCGGCAGTAGTGGTGGAGGCAGTGGGGGCTTTAAGAAGGCAGGGTTCAAGAAGGCGGGATTCAAGAGTGCGTTTGCGCCTGTTGATGGGGAGGGCGTGAAGGAAGAGGGGAGGGCGGAGGTCAAAGAGGAGAAGACGGAATTGCCAGGCAGTTTAAGGGTTGTGGATCAAGGCGAGAGCGATACCGAAGATGAGGGGTACGAGATGTATGATCCGAGGCACCCGACCGATTGATGGAAAATAAACACTACAAAGCACCCCTTCACGACGCAATGTGTCTGTCCAGACTTGACCATACAATGTCCCGGGACACAATTCGAGCACGCCCAACGAGAAGTAGGATCGAGGAGCTACAAACTTTTGTAGTCAAGGCAGTGACCGGGTCGACATGACCTCGCGGCTGGGAAAGAAACATTCTGGACTCACTGCTGTGCTACGTGGCAATTCAAATCCCTGGGATTCGCACGTTACTCAATTGGAATCACTGCATGAGAGGGACTTGGAACGGTAAATAGATCGAATTGTCTGCCTAGTGGATGGTTTGCATTTCATCGCGGTATTGATGCAATCTAAATTTCTGGACACTGTATTTATTCTTTGCCGAAATTTTATTTTGGGCTTTGAGAATCATTTTCTGGCCAGTGGCATTGCTGGACTCCTTGCTTTGTAAAGATCTCAATGGCCTAGCTAATCCTCGTCCTCGATCTCCTCTATGAAGAATCCACCCTCTCTGCCCTCTCGCAATTCTAATCGTTCGTCGAAAGAATCAAGAAATCAACAACGCTTGTTCTCCCCTCTGTAGCATGAGGGCGTTTCCACTCACGGCAAAGCTCCTGACTCCAGTCCATAAGTTTCCCGTCCGGGGCCTCCCAAATCCAGACATCTGCCTCCTCGTGAAATCTCTCTCCGACCTGCTCCACGTAGCGACCTTGGACCCCGGTCTTTTGGAAGATGCGTCTGACAAGGCCATCAATGTTCCGGGCGCGGGAAGGAGCATCGATCATCCAAGAAGCGACCGGGATTTCGACTGTGAGTTTCTTCAATGCCTTACATCCTTGAAGCCAGAAAAGCCATTGCGTCATAAATTTGGTCATCTGGGATTGGCAGACATTGTTGTCGAGGTCGAGACTAAGGTATACTTCGCGCAGATTGGTGAGACTCAGGAATTGATCTGTGAAGAATGTAGGCTTTCGGAAACTATCCACCCACTCGTTCGTGTCTTCGTCGATGAAGGTGGTAATCTGGTCGCAGATCTGACTAGAGGTAACCGATGTCAGTAGTGCGCTTCATGCCATTGAGTGAGGGCTCCTACCTCAGCTCCAAGTTTACCTTGGTAACGCAAGTCATCTCAGTCTTGGTGAGAGAAGTCAAATCAAAGCCATGCCAACTGTAGTATCTGGTCAGCACACGCTCGCTCATGAAAAGGAGTATCCTGGTATACATAGGTATTACGTACAGATAGAGTGACACATTGTATCCATGTCTTGCGAACCATTCAAGCACATGTCCATGAGATGTCTTCAATGGGCGAAGAGCCTCCAGTAGCGCAGGCGGCTCTCCGTCCCATTCGAAGTATCCATAGTACCCATCCTCATCCATCTCGGCAAATATGTGGTCCCTGATTTCGTACGGCATTGTCTCCCAAGGGAAGATGTACTGTTTCTTTGTTGTCTCTGCTTCGCCATTGTATCCAAGATTTGGATTGGGGTCATCGAGTTCGGTAGGGTGGTACAGGATCAAACTGGTTGAAGTGGTATGGTTGTCAAGAACGGGTGATGTACCTGGGACACTGTTGCTCCAAGCTTGGCCAATAGGCTCTGCCTCGATCAATTCAGGGGGATTATTCATTTTGAGTATGTTGCAAGAGTGCTGGAATTGGTTCCCTTGTTTCAGTACATGGGCTTGGTTGTTGGGTGAAGGAGGAGAATAGGATGTACGAGGACATAGCTTTATATAAAATCGACGCATTGTCGCCTCGCTTAATTCGGTAAGAAAGCCATTTGTCTGGTCATCTACTTGGTCCTGTGAATTAGCTGCCACGGGTTACTAAGATGTTAAATTCAATTTTTTGGTGGATCTACGGTCCTATAAATCAATGGAACGTGAACAACAAAGTGGATCTTGCGCTCAAGCTGTGGCCTCAAATGTGGGGCTATATATTCAGGATTAGGCTTTGGTAAACAGCTAAAGTACGTTTGAATTCACTGTGCACAAGCAAGGTAGCAATCGATTGTTTTATGTCACGTTTGTCTGAAATTGTCGCAGCGGCTTCAATCGGCCAACCGCAGCAAACTGAGAGCGCATTATGGTCAGACTAGGCTTGTGATTGGATACGGAACATTATCTTCAGTTATGCGCAGGACTGTTGCTGAGATGTGAGACTCAGGTGCCCACAGAAAATTAATCAGTAACCACAATAAGTTATGAATAAAATGAATAACTGAATGTCAAAATATTGACAGATCAGATACTTGGCACAGCTCTTTCAGCAAAATGGTGCTAGTCTTTCTGCTTTTATTATGGATGTCGCCAGCCAATGAAGCTGATTTTGCCGCAACTCATGGCCTATAAATACTTGCTTCAGCACCTCAAATCCCTGGGGGAGAGGGAGGGGGTTTGGGTAACCTCGATCAACAAGCAACAGTGCATCTTTGTTTTACAACGACCACCTCAGCCGAAGCCGGGGAAGCAACACCATTCCCAGGCGGAGAAGCCAACAACGCCGGAGTTGCTCCATTTGTTTTCGCGTGGGAGACGATCCATACGAGATCCGCGATCAGATATTTTCTGAAATTGGGAAAGAGGCAAGCGGCTATAAATATTTCTGTTGGGAGGGCAAGATGCCCGCTCTGGTCTTTGCTTAAAATGAATCGAAACGCCTTATTGCATGTGGGTGTTGACAGCTAAGCGACAACTTTTCCACCGCTCCAAGTACTCTTGGCCAGAATTTCAACGCCTAGGAAGTGGACGCCTCAAATCCCCCATTGCACTTCAACAACGAAAGTTTAGCAATACCAATTCCTCGCCTCCACTGCCCCAAAGCAGTTGTTCCGGCCATATCACGCCATCACATGTGACGCCCCTTTTCCCGCCTCGCTTCTTGGCCTCTGTTTTCATTCGCTAAAGCTGGTCCTCTAGTGGATGACGATATCGCATGGGTTTTGGCATCATTTTCCTTCGCCTGCAATCCACACTTTGAGGTCTAGGAACTGCATGCCAAGTACCTCAAGTATGCTTGCTAGAGATAAGATATATATCAAGTAGTGCTTGTCCACAAATTCTCTTCCTTTGTACATTTTTCAGAACGCTGGGTTTCTGGGCAATCTTTCAGGCACACCAGGGAAGGAATAGCAGAATGTCGGATCTCCCACAAAAGAACGACTACGCGGGGGAAGTTCAGAGACGAAATGCTCCTCCCCAAGAAATCGACCCAGAGAGTGGGGTCAAGCGAGGTCTCAAAACTCGCCATCTCAGTATGATGGCGCTCGCAGGCATCATCGGTCCAGGTCTGCTTGTTGGCTCAGGAGGAGCATTGGCAAGCGGTGGTCCAGCTTCATTGTTGATAGGATTCGGAGTCATTGGAATCATCGCTTTCAGCATCATGCAATCGCTTGGAGAAATCACGACTCTCTATCCTAGCGGAGGAGCTTTCACGACGCTTGCTGATCGATTTGTTGATAAAGCCTTTGGAGTTGCTGTGGGCTGGAATTATTTCATTATCTGGGCTGCTGTCCTGGCAAATGAGTATAATACAGTTTCGGCGATCTTTGTTTTCTGGAGCGATAAAGTGCCGTTGTGGGGGTACTTTTTGATCTTTTGGTTTTTCTTCTTGGCATTTCAACTGTTGGGAGTCGAGATATTTGGAGAAGCCGAGTTCTGGCTAGCGTAAGCAACACTTCCCAAATTGCGATAACAGAACTAACAGCGAGTAGACTTCTCAAACTTACTGGACTAGTCGCGTACTTCTTCTTTTCCATCATCTACGCCGCGGGTGGACTCAAAGGCCAAGATGAAGCTCTAGGTTTCCGCTACTGGCACAATCCAGGTGCCTTTGCTGATGGCTTCCGAGGTGTTGCCAAAGTGTTTGTCTTTTGCTCAACTTTTTACGCCGGAGTTGAGTCAGTTGCTGTCGCTGCCACCGAAACCAGGAACCCGCGACATGCCGTCCCACTCGCCATCCGACAGGTATTCTGGCGTATCATCTTCATATACATGGGCTCAGCATTCTTCTTCGGATTGACTTGTCCAGCAAATGCCGAGGGTCTGATCAAGGGAGGCAGCAAAGCACTGAAGTCTCCCATGACTATAGCAATCCAGAATGCTGGCTGGGAAGGAGGTGTCCATTTGATCAATGCCTTCATTTTCGCCACGTGTCTCTCCGCAGTCAACAGCTCTATCTATATCGGCTCTCGAACCATTCTCTTCATGGCTCAAGATGGGAAGGCACCGAAATTCCTCGGCTTCACGGATAAGAGAGGTGTGCCTATTTACGCCATCATCTTCACGAATTTATTCGGTGCGCTTTCCATGATGAACATCAATACTGGAGCCGGTGCCGCTTACGGATACATTGTCAATCTCAGTGGTGTCTCGACATTCCTGGTTTGGGGAGCTATCTCATTCATCCACATCCGTTTCCGACGAGCATGGGTTCTTCAAGGACGAACTGTGGACTCGTTACCCTTCAAGTCCTTCCTATACCCATACAATGCGTATTTCGGACTCATTGCAAACATATTCCTCGCTTTCGTGCAGGGTTGGACGACATTATCTCCTTTCAATGCGGGGAACTTCGTCGATGCGTATATACTGCTTCCGCTCTTTCCTATCATTTATTTTGGGTACAAGTTCGTTTACAAGACGACATATTGGGATTTGAATGACATTGATCTTGATTCGGGGAGGAGAGCGGATCTAGATGAACAGATTGAGGCAGAGGATCTTTCGGGTTCGGAGGAAGCGGTGGAGGGTGCAAAGGTGCCGCTGTGGAAGAGATTGGCGAGGAACTTTTGAGGGGTGGGAATAATGCTTCTGATATATCACAACGCCACTAGAAAACGAGTTTTATCATAATGATCATGATCGAATGACCTGCAAATTCACCTCTAAGCAAGCGATAAATTCACCGAAGTCTCACCAAAAAACTTCTAGCAGTACAGGTGCAGCGTACCTGGCAGCCACCTAAATGGTGGTATAAATAGGTGACTCTCTCGCATCAATGTAATCCCAAACACAAGAAACCACTAATGAAATTGAGGAATGTTTGTGGATCTGGCATTCGATTTTTTTTGAGAACGATACCAAATCCAAACTTTCCCAGCATTGCCCGAGAATTTGACCATTGCCTCGCTGAGGTATGACTGGGATTTGGATCCACAATTTTGATTTCCTGTTGGTGTATTTCTTTATATCTGACCATAACTAGAAAATTGACAATAAAATAGCTAATGACAGTAAGCGTATGAATAGAAAAATGATGTCCTCGAATCCTCTGGCGGAGTGAGGACATAGTTTTTTTTTATCTATTTCAGTTTTTCTCTCCAACTGCGAAATAAAGGGGTTGGATTGGGGTTTTCCAAGTCTGAGACTAGATGGAGATTGGCCCCAGACTCTTTTATTCTTTGTTGAGGGCCAATTCTATGTCTCTTTCCCATACCAATGTCTACCTGATGAATATATAACCACTCCTCCCCCACAGCCAAGATCGCAACTCACCAGAAACCGAAACTATTTCACTTTTTTCGTGCCCTTGCACCATAATAGATGAATCAAGAAGTAGATAGTAGTGAAGCCCAAAGATTTTGAGGCCAGGAGGCCCAGATATGCCGCAAATTCTTCCTAATCAGAGTTTCAGATTGTTGTCGACATTGCGTTCTCTGATTGAAGGCTATTAAAATTTGGCTCTCTGCGGGGAAGTAAACCTCATCCAGAGAAGAACCTAACTGGGAACCTCCTATTATTTTTCAGGTCCCAGGTCCTAGACCATAGAACGGTGAGTCGGATCCAACGATTCTGATTTTCTAAATCGTTGGGCTTAGGCATGAAATTGGAGATATTGTGGGGCAATCGTTTCTAAGCATCTCAAGCTGCAGAAGTAGATCCAAGCCCATTCCCTAGTTCGCTCTAAGAATCGACAACAGAAACACTTTTGGCAATAACAAAGAGGCCAAATGGTGGAGAACATGACTTGTTTGCTTCAGTGCTATCTTCCCTACTTTGCAAGCCTTCTCCACTGGCACTGGAAGGACCTCATTCCTGAGACTATAGCACTGTTGATTATGATTCCCCTCTCTCTTTCCAACTAGCTTCTCTTGTTTCCTATGAATGACATTAGTGCTGGTTCCATTAGTCTGCAGTTTATTAGGAGTATAAGTTCGTTGATTAATATATGGAAACTTCAGTAGGTGCGAGAACAAGGCTGATGAGACTTCCAAGTCCGCCCGACAAAAACACAGCTTCAGATTCACTTGCTCTACGAACTGCACAAAACCCAAACAGTTTTAGAGTCATAAATACTAATGAATACGTTTGTACTGTAGGGGTGCAGAAAATGACTGAACATAAAAGTGAATTTATTTTTCAAGCCAATCACGAACTACAATAAACACACGTTTCTGATCTGACTCAGAGCATCTCCGGGGATATAAATGCAGCAGTTGAAACCACAAACTACGAAACCAAGCAGACCAAACTTCCTTTCATTTCGACAAGGAGAGCCAGTACCTGTGTTTGACGATAGGGCATCTGTTAAACTTGGAATGTAAAACAACTGGAAATACTCCTGCTCCATGACACAGCCCCAATCGAAATACAAACGATATCATAAACGGAAATCAGACAAAAATAGGGTCTGATGTTCACTTGGATTCAGTAGCGATGACAGCATTTTCAAAAACGACAGCGATTGGAGATTGTTGACAAAAAACATTGAGCGAGGTGATTTGTTGACACGGGCATACTACAGTACAGTGGGCTCCAAAGCGCGCCAGCCTCTCTCGAAAAGAAAATTTTAGAACACCAAACCCCGTAGTGCTACGATCAAGAACTCTCAAACGAATATGGAACAGAAGCACCAGGCCTTACTTTCCACTTCGTATCAGCGATCTGCTGTCGTTGATCACCACCACAGAGTTCTGAATAGTATATATATATACATCTTACACCTAAAGTACCCACTCTCTCTGCCCTGAGTCTGACATGTTTACATTGAATCTATCAATTCACTCTACTAGTCGCGTCTGGAAATTTAGCCTGGCGTTTTAGACCTATTGATACATCATTCATTTCGAGGCTCTGAATCCCCCACGTCTGTGACTGGATTCGGAAAGATCAAATATCTGAATTCACCTATGGACATGGTTCACCCAATTTACGGTCTATGGACGAGAGATTTGGCATTTTCTTCTCTTGGGGAAGTTGAAAAACAAATTATTTTTGAACAAAAAACGTATGCATGAGTATAATTGGAATGTTTAAACGATTGAAGTAGTACAACAAATACTACGATCTCCGCTCAGGAATTTCATGAAGATAGCGAAATCCTAAAAAGCAAATCGAGGAAATTTGATACAGTAATGACAGTGGTATACCAAACGATAAAAAATACCAACCCCTCCTCTCTACCGCTCTACTCCCCCATATCTATAACCCAGCAAAACCCCAACCTTCGCCACAAGGAGTAAAAGAAGGAGGACTTCCCTCTTCCTTCAAAAACCCAGCTCGACGTCCGGCACCACAACAACAACAGACATTACTGCTTCCTCCGTATCCGAGTTTGAGCTCTGCTTCTTGTGCGTCGATGGATATTGGAAGTATGGAATGGTGTTTATATAGAATTTAGAAAGGGGTTTGGTGACGTGCTGATTAGCCTTCTGCTATGATTGTTTGGATGGTGCAGGAGGGAGAATCTGTTATCAGTACCTCATTGATTAGTCTTGATTGACTGGTCTTTCACACACAAAAATGAGTGAACTGTGAAAGTGGTTGCTTGTGAGACATTCCATGTACCGAGTACCCTTCAATTTCGAAAACTCGCACGTCGAAAGCCAATTCAGGCCGAATGGACAAGTTCAGATTCCTGGATAGGACAGTGGCCACTGCTTAGGCAGCCTGTATCAAGAGTTCACAACAAAGGACAAGAAGAAGAAGCTGGACGAAATTGCAATCATTGAATTCAAACAATTAGCTCCCATAATCTACCAAACACCACATCCATCCCATCCAGCTGCACCAAAAGAAATCCAGTAAACGCCACCCCAGATCCTCTCAATATCCATCCCTCACGCCCTGAAATGCTGGACAAAGCCATGCAAACGATCAATCACAACGGGGAAGATAGCATTCGAACTATCCTCAATAAGCGTATCGAAATGCCTTATAGCCTCCTCCTCACTATAATCCAGATGAAACCTCTCTTTAACCTTCAGCACGACTTTATCCGGCTCGATCTTGATATCGGGGATATTAGCATCGACCATAAGACTGAAGAGGTTGAGGATCAGGTTGGAGGATTTCCGGAGGGTCGTATAGGCTGTGAAGCAGTATTGTTTGAATTGGCGGTAGTGTTCGGAGGAGGAACCACCCATGCCGTCGACCATTTCCTTGCAGAGTTTCATGGCGGGTGCGAAGGGTTTCGGGTCGCGGCCTAGGATGAAGCCGAAATCGGCGTGGAAGAAATGCCCGTCTGGGGCTAGGAGGAGGTTGTCGAGATGGCGATCGCCGACGCCGAGGAGGTATGTTATTACGCAGTATCCGGCGCAGGACTTGATGAAGATGTCGAGAGCCTCTTTTCGCACACCGAGAGGTGCTTTGTCGTCTGGATTGTTGTACTTCAAGTAAGCGAGAACGGTGTTCCCTTTGTATTTGTTGACAATGCCTTGCAAGCTCATAGACGGCACGAATTGGACTGCACCAGCAGTAGCGCCAGTTGCCAGAATTTTGTATGGTGATAGCTTCAAATCCAAGTTCTCCTTCTGCAAGAGCTGGTCCATGAGAGTGATGATCTGAATGATCAATTGATCCTGCCGTAAGTCGTCTCCTGTCTTGAAGATGATTTGATACTTCTGCCTTGACAACGTCTTGAATGTCAACATCACTGGGAACAGTGAGGATTTGAACACAAGAGTTTCTGCAGGATCCACTCCAGTGATCATGATGGATGGGTCTAGAGGTAATGGTAGAGGTGGGTCGATAGTGATGATCTCGTTCTTTGCGTCTGCCAAAAATGCCTTCACCCGTTCAGTTTTCTTTGGTATTGCTTCGCGGGAAACTTTGATATCCATTGAAATCTTAGATAGCACCGTAACAAGTTCGGCCTGTCGTAACAGCGTCTTCCGTGTCTCTTTGCCGCCAGGAAGTTTGACCAGCTCCACCATGAAGTCATATTCGACTTTGGCGAAGAGTTTTCTGTAAGAGGCTGCCTGGTCCTCACTCTTGTCATCGCACTCAACCATTAGATACCAATGGAAGTAGTTTCCAAGAAGGAAATTGTTTGTGGCTCGAGAAATGAGGAATTTGGCAAGGGATGAGTCTTGAGTGGCGTCCTTGTTAGAATCTGGAGAGATCCGTTCAAACTTTAGAGCTTGCACCAGTTGTAAGAGGTAGAGCAAGAGCTCGTCGTCATCAGCTTTCCGCAAACGGTCGACGGCATATGTTCTGACCGCTGAGTTATCAAAAGTTGGCCCCAGAAGTTCCAGAGCATCGTCAACATCGACTTCAGTCCATTTGGCCAAGATCTGCACGGCCTGTCTCGATTCGCTTTGATCGTGCCAATTGACTGATTTGACAAATTTGGTCAAGGCTCTCTTGTCTCGGGTCAGATGGTGTCTGAACTTCCATACGAGATCCTTCTCTTCCGGAGAGAGTATATGCGTTGGCGAGTAAGCCATGATGCCATTCAACTCATCTCGAACCTTTGCATTTGGCTTCAGATCTCTGTCCAAAACCCCTGTCCGATGACTTCTCACAAGTCGTCTATGTTTACTCTCCGCCGGATTGTCCCTGGCTCCAACCTCAGGATCATAAACTCGCACCAGGCGTCCCCCAAATCCATGATCATCGTTGTCTCCGAGCCCATTTATCCCTGGGCCATACTGAACTTCTGGAGGTGGCTTGAGGATTATGTTGGACTGGGATGCGGACAGATGCTGAAGCGAGGAAATGGGAGGTGGTGGGTATTCATGATCTGCAAATACGATCGGAAAGTCGAATCGTGGCAATTCAACATAGAGAGTGAAGCGTTCGTCTTCGGCCGGATCCTCATCTGAGTTCTCCTTGTCACCATTCGACTGTTTCTCCCCGGTGCCATCCAAAGTCATGACCGTACTTCGTTTCCGCGATCGTCTTCTTTGGAGAGCTTTCAAAGATGTGCTCGATGCTTGCAAGCCCCGCTTCTCGACTCCTCGAAATACTAGCTGGTCAAGCCATTCCACGCGAGGGATTTCTCCCATTTCGTGCTTCTTGAATAACTTCTCCAGTCGGTCTAATTCCTCACTCTCCTTGTCTACCGACTCTGCATTATCCTTCCCTTTGGATCCATCCCTTCGGCCCTTTGGAAGAATAGAGGGCGTGGACGTTGAATCCAGGCCATCTGCGGCTTTGCGCCGATGAACGTAACATTTCTGCCGACCCTTCTGAAGCTGATTCTCCTTGTCAAATAGAGGAAGCGTAGTCCCTCCAAACGGTATAGAATGTCCTTGCGCACCTTCGCCTCCAGCTGGTGATAGGTCCCATAATGTAATTGCAAGTTGTGAGCTCAATGGCAATGTCGAATAGTTGATCGGTAGTGTAAGGCACTCATTCCACCTGCAGATGTCAGCATTGACTCCCGACCGATCCCCCAGACCCCGAGAGTCATATGCGACTCACTTTCTCTCATTTCGGAAGGGTTTGTAGGCGGTTTGGACGGGGACTGTTAGAGGCTTCGAATCTGCCCATAGTTGTATAGTGACATAGAGGTCCGAGTGAGGACTGGTAACGTTAGCCTCTAGTCGTCCAAGGCAACCCTATAGAATTATTCCTACTTCAAGTTCGACCCAACGTGTCTCAAATCTGGTCGTTTAATAAGTGTAGAGAAAGGTATTGGAGTCTGCTCTCCCTCGAGGCTGACACTGGAAAGGCATTAACACAACGCTGCCGGATAGCTGGTACAGAGACTTGCATTCTGATATTGACGGGTATATCGACCGCTTCGGAACTGGCAAAGGAAAAGGGTTCCATGGTCCATCTTCACCTGGCAATGTGTTACAATGGAAGTGGATTGTAGAGTGAAGAAGTGAGACGCAGCTAAATATCAAGCATCAAGCATCAAGCATCATTAGCCTCCATTAGCTGCAAGGGTTTAGTATTAGCGCAAGGCTACTGTTGGCAGGCGTGGGCGGGAAGGGTTTACTTGGTAAAGCAGCACTCAATTTACAGTGGCCCACCAACGCCGCATCGCGCCGTCACGGTTCGCCTGTCAAAATATCGCATTCGAGGGATTGCCCGACGCGACTGCACTGCGATACTGAACATCCTATCTAAATCTCCAACGCCGCAACAGCCTCGACCTTCCAAAAGAACCTCACTTCCAATCAACTCACTATCGTTGACTTCAGCTTCCGCGATCATTTTCATCTTTAATCGCGCTTAGGCGACAGAGCTGCGCAACGAGAAGTACAGCGTCATCTCCAGGCTGCATCACGTCACCAGTAACTGTGCGACCGCGTCAAATTCCATTCCAACCACACATATCGCGATGGCGCGCGCAACAAAGATGTCCGAATCGCCTGCGCCATTCCACGACGATCTCTACAGCACATCCCCTCCCCCGTCGAGCCGGAATCGGAGAAGTAACAATGCCCCCCAAGACCACTCGCCTTCTCCGGCGACTTCAGTGTCCTCAGATAAGGAGAACCGTTCATCTCGACCAGCTGTTGACAAAGGAAAAGGTCGCGCGCCGATGGGACCTCCACCGAGAGTTCCCTCTCCCAGCGAAAGGAATAAGAGAAAGCGCGGCACGGAGGAACCCTTATTAAACCGAAGCAACAGCAGGAGACGGACGGTGGAGGTCGAGGACAATGAGGACGAAATCGCATATGATCCAGAGCAACCTCTGGATGTACGGCGCAAGCTGCGCGCGGGAATAAGGGAGTCCACCAAGAAATTGCTAGAGAATCGATCAGAATACCTCAAACCCAACTCCACAGGTCTCAAAGACACACTTCTACAAGCCAACTCTCTATTCGCAGAAGTCAAGCAGACATCCGATGCTACAATCGACTCGCGGCTTCTCAATACCGTGGCGGACTATGTCGACAAGAAAGCTGTGGCTATGATATCGGGAGACTCGTCTCGGGGCATCGATGTGGATGAATTCGTATCGAAGCTCAAGCAGTTCATGAGACTCGGACAAGATGCAGAAGAGGCACCTACCAGTACACAAAGAGCTCGGAGGGACGATGGCGAGGATGACGGAGAAGTGTTGAACTGGGCATACCTCGGACGAAACGCCTGTATAATGCACAACGCTCGCCCATCAGTTCCTGGCTTCCTACTCGGTCCTCTATCTTTAGAAAAACGTGCAAAACGAATCATCGCACGAAGAGCTGGATTAAGACAATGCAATGCAGAGGAAACGCGTCCCGAAGTCCTGAAAACCGGCGATGTCAAGCGAGATGAGAATCAGAACCTCAGCGCGCTCAGTCAAATGATCCTCAGGACTCTCCAGCGTACTCTCCAGAAGGCTAGTGATGCTGTAGACGAACACCTTCGAGAGGATATGACGCCGCAGCAAGAGCAAGCACTCATGGACAAGTTCAGCGTCTCGAATATCCAGGGAACCGGTGGGATTGCCTACTTCAGATTCGTGATCAACCCTTACTCGTTCGGGCAGTCGGTCGAGAACATGTTCTACGTCAGTTTCTTGATTCGAGATGGAGCGGTGGGAATAGCCATGGATGATAGGGGTCTCCCATATCTCAGTAAGTGTCTCTCCTCTTCCCTCCTCGCCTTTCTTTCTCGCTTAATCTCGTCCCATCTCTTATTATTTTCATCTCATGATCCAATCCTAACATCCCACCCCAGTCCTCGTCGACGAAAACGACAAAGCAGAAACAGGGAAAGGCGAACACCCTAAACACCAAGCCGTCCTAGCTCTAGACATGCAGACATGGGAAGATCTAATCGACACTTTTGAGATCAGCCAGCCAATGATCAAAAATAGAGATGAACCAGTCCACCAGAATGTCGGCGCCAAAGGATGGTATGCCTAGACTCCACATGCATCTCATTCAGAAAATGAGTTGAGTTGAGATGACACGAGATGAGATGAGATCCGTAATTTGTTTCACAGGCGTTTGGGGCATAAATAAATGGAGGGACGCAGCATTGCATTGCATTGCATGCGTGCATGATTTTTACGTTTATGATTATATCTTGGGTCCGGTTTCTCGTCTTCATCTTCGCTTTTCGCAGACCTACACTTTCTTCTTCATTCAACCTGTAATATAGCATAGGGTGGCTCGATGGATGGATATTGAAATGGGAAATGGGAATGGGAATGGTACATATCCTTTGGGTCTGGGCTGGGCTAAGCCGGCATGGTATGGACATAGGGAGGGAAGGGGGAAGCAGGAAGGAATATGTTGCTATCCATATCCGTCAAGTTGCATTTGCATTTGCATTTGTGCTTAGGGCGGGAGGTTAAACCTAAACTAATCTTACATCTGCAACTAAGACTACATCGGCGTTTAATGTGTGTTTTTGGTAGATGGCTGGGTAGCCGTATGGGGGGGAGGGGTAGCAGGGATGAGGGGCGATGGTATACCTCGTTCTATCAATACGATTGTTATTTCGGAGGGGCTTGATTGAACTTCTATGTCTTCCGCTTCCTTAGGCATTGCTTAACACGTTGTGAATGTGCAAGGACTGCCTAATTTTTGTTTCGTTGAAGAAAAGAAAACTCGGGACTGACAACCGGGATGGTTTTACCTACCACTGAGTGCATGGCTGCTTGCCCCATTGTGTACAAGGGGCCAAGGCATAGTAGAGATGTGTATTGTGCATTAGAAACCAGCGTACAACGCGCAACCAATGCAACGCGATGAACGCAGGTGTCAATAGGTATCCTTTCGACTATGGAACATGTGAGACCGCCTAGAAATACACATCTGAATCCCAACCCTTGCTTCCCACCTAGCATCTACTCCTGCGTCTATCCACTCCCATCCATTCCACCCCAATTAACAATCTACAACCGCAGCATCTTAGCGATATAGGCCTCGATCAGTGGCTCGTTGGGGAAAGACAGATCCTCCAACTTCTGCGCGTATGGGGTAGGGACCTCAGCACCGGTGATACGCTGAGCTGGGGCATCAAGGTAATCAAAGGCGTATTCCATGGTGAGAGCGAGGATCTCGGCGCCGACACCGAAGGCTGGGAAGCCGGACTCGACGCAGAGGAGGCGGTGGGTCTTCTTGACGGAGTTGACGATCGATTCGATGTCGAGGGGCTTGATGGAGCGGAGATTGATGACCTCGCACTCAACGCCGTACTTCTTCTTGATGTTCTCGGCGGCAATCAGGGACTGGCCAACGCAGCGGGAGAGGGAGACAATTGTGAGATCCTTTCCGGCGCGTTCGATCTTGGCTTTTCCGAAGGGGATGACAAAGTCGTCTTTCTGGGCGGCTTCGCTCATTGGGAAGGATTGGCCGTAGAGCAGCTCGTTCTCGAGCACGCAGACTGGGTTAGGATCACGGATAGCAGCCTTCAACAATCCCTTTGCGTCCTCTGCACTCCATGGGGAGACGACCTTGAGACCAGGTATGCTTCCGTACCAGGCCGAGTAATCTTGTGAATGTTGTGCAGCGACACCGGACGCGAAACCGTTGGGGCCACGGAATGTGATGTTGCAGGGCTGGATACCACCGGACATGTAGTGGGTTTTCGCGGCAGAGTTGACGATCTGATCAATTGCTTGCATGGCGAAGTTGAAGGTCATGAACTCGCACTGTATCCACTCTTTAGAAAATGCTCAACCCAAAAAGTCGCCGAGAAGGGAGATACTCACGACAGGGTGTAAACCAGCCAACGCAGCACCAATCGTCAAACCAGCGAATCCAGACTCGGTGATAGGACTGTCAATGACTCTCTTGTCTCCAAATCGATCCAGTAATCCCTTGGTGACTTTGTATGCGCCATTGTACTGAGCGACCTCCTCGCCGAGAATGAACACCTTGGGGTTCGACTCCAATTCCTCCGCCAGAGCTTCGTTCAGGGCATCTCTGACTGTGTACTCCTTCACGCCGCTCTCCTTTGCGTATCCCCTGCTTTGTACAATCGCTGGCACCCGGGGAAACGACTGGAAGGCACTTCGGGCAGTTACTGGTCTGGCAGCGGACGAGGAGGAAACGAGTCGAGATGCTGGGCGCAAGAGTCGAGACATCTTGAAATGTGGCCGCAGCGAAGAAGAGGAATTGAGGGAAGGGAATTGATGTTGTGGAGGATTGAGGTTGAGCTTCAAGAAATTATCCAGCGAGCTGGCGTTGGGGAGAGCTTGACATTCGCGCCTCAAAAGCGATGGGAGAATCTAGGCCGAGTTTGGACAAGCGGGGCCAAGCGGGGCCAAGCGGCGGACCCTATTTTCGCCGAACTTTGACATTTTTGGAATTCATGTCAACATTGCTTTGATTGATGCTGGCTTCAATAACAACGACTTATATTTTACATCGATTCATGATAAACATCACTCAAACTTTGTTTAATTTTAGTTCTGGAATCCTCTTTGATTTGTAGAGTCCATTTTATTCGCCCAATTTTGAAGATTTTCTTAAGTCGCCGAATGTCTTATGAAGGCCAAGACACTTTTAGAAATGTTGATAGGAACGAAAAATGTGAAGTTTCTGTCTTCTCTATCGTTCATTGCTACAGTTTCTGAAATGCTTTGGCAGCGTTTGTAATATTCTTTCATAGATAGCTTTCAAACCACTCTTAATTCAGATTACAGAAGTCAAAGTCTTTTAACTCCCGAAACTCCACCAACAGAGTCCACCAACAAACCTATTCGCAACGTCACGACATGTCCACATCCTCCTTTGATGGAAGAAATAAGTCAACTAAACAGATCAATTCACATTTGATAATATCTACCGGCCGGTAGAAAGGTCCCAAAGCCAAACCTCCATAATGATGGTTTTAGATCAAACGGGTCATTGTAATTTGGTCAATGCAAGTGTTGGATGGAACCCAAGCCAGCCATTTCCAACCCATCCATCTTATTGGTAATGAATATCTGACATTTAACTCTGTGTGCAAGTTCACCATTCTTCATTTATAAGTTCACAATGTCAAGTCATTCTATCCTTGCCAAGAGATTGTACAAATCGAATACTTACCAGTACGGAGTAGTACAAACTGCCCCGAAAAGCTAGGTTATGCATGTCATTTCCCTGTCAATCCGTCCAACATCGTCGGTAGTCCACCTTCACGTCCACTCGGCATATGGGTACATTTCTCTCTACAGGGTTAGGCATTTTTCTCAGAGAGGCAGGTCTCTCTGAACATCTTCAATTATTGAACATGGGACAAAAGAGTTTTTAGGATATTCGGGCATTACTTTCTTCTATGGAGCACAGTGAGGTGGACGGTTCACAAATTGCCCAATAGATTAGGTGCCTTGCTTTGTTCTCTCGGTTGATCTGAAATACAGTACACTCCTGTTATGGGTATAAAGTTACATTCGTGGGGCTTCTTCTGCTTTGAATTCTTAATAAGTATCTCCTTGAAGACTGTTCGACGTGCTCTCTTTTTCGATCTCCAGAATACTTTTGTTTCATTGATTCTCACACTCTTTAAAGTTCATCATGTTGTACCAACTGTTTCTCGCCGGTGCCTCAGTTGCAAGTCTCGCTTCAGCAGCACAAGTCTCCAGCACGTCTTCAATATGGGTAACCGAAGTCTCTTCATTCGTCCGTCCGTACGCAATTCAACATTACTCTGCCCAAGGCTACATCGTTGGACAGCAGATCTATCGCTTCCCAGTTACTGGTCCATCATCAGACTATGCTTTCACTCTAATCAGTACGAACGCACCTGGCTCGACCGATCTAGGAGTGTTTCCTCATCAGCATCGGACTCATTACGAGAATTTCTTCAACCTTCGCGGCCGATTCCAACTATGGACTGAGAGAGACGGAGATGAAGAGACCAGAATTCTGATTCCAGGTGACTATGGAGCGGTGCCTAAGAATACCACGCTGACATTCCAGATCCTAGATCCAGACACTGAAATGGTCGGAGTTATTTCTCCAGGCGGATTAGAGTAAGTTCTTTCTTTCATTTCGTAAAGCGTTACGGATCATTAACAGAGAATCACAGAGTATTGTTCTATGCCCTCTCCAGTGGCAACTACACATCGCCCGCTTCCTCACCATATGATCCCTCAATCGAGGCTTCTCCATCTACAACACCTGATGATGCATTTGATAAGGTACTCGAAGGCTTCGATGTATGTACCCAAAACTTCACACCTCGCAGTGATGCTGTCAATGGAGCTGCTCCAGCTCGTAGCGTCTGGCACACTAGCCCAAACATTCTTGCCAACGATTCAACCACTCCTTTCTTCGTTGCCAAAGACTACGGACCACAATATCTCAACAACCAGACAGGGAGTTACAAAGTTATCCAACCATTCGTCACCCCCGTTCAATCAGCTGGCAACTTCACTCTGTCAACAATCACCATGGCTCGTGTTGCCATCTCTGCCGTGCCTGAATCCACCTACCCAGGTCATTCAGCTTTCGAAGTTCTGGATGGCAAGCTCAAGGTCTTGATGGGAGGAGAGACGCTCAGTCTGCTGCAGGGTGATGTTGTTTTCGTTCCTGGAAATACTTCGTATAGGTATTTTAGTGATGTGGCCTACACCAAGGTCCTGCATGTCAGCCAGGGAGCTGTTGGTCTTGATTCGGAGCTGATTGCATGTGGCGAAAGGTGGGATAGTCCGGTTTGGCCGATTTCCTAGAATTGTTTGGTTGGATGGCATGACTGTGGATTTTGTTGATTTATGTTGATCAAAGTCGCATAGATCGATTTCGGCGCCGGAGCTGAGTTTGCCTCGATTAATGCCGCAGAAACCTTTTTGAGTCAAGACGAGGTGTTCTTAATACGTGGATCCACGTTTATGTATGTAGACCTTGGTCAGGTTCATGTAATATTGTGCCTTCAGGTTCACTTCCACTTTGGAAGGTCTCTTACCTTTTTCCTAAGTAAGATGGCAACCGACATGTCCTCAACACCGTGCCAAGAGTAACAATTGATGTAAAGAAGACAAATTGCATCAATGCGGTATCTCAAGTCAATTTATGATGAGTTGAAAAGTAAAATGTGAACAAATGGAAATTGAGCTGCAAATCTCCCCGGCTAATCGATGTATTCATTCATTCCCAAACCGTCATTCCATTACTGTAATGTTTGCGTTCATGCACGTCAATTGCAGTTGTTCCATCGCCTCGTCTAGTTATTTGACTGATACGAAGTTTCAACTTTCTCAGATCGAAACAATTGACCGACTTCTCTGTCGAGCAAAGTGGCCAAACCGCACGAGTACACATGTCACAGAAAAGCTCCTCTCTGCGCGAGACGAAGTCAGGACCCATTGACCTGTCGTTCTCGCACAGTTCCCTGGCACTGTGTCCTTCATAGTTGCTTATGACGAGGTGGGTTTCCTCACAAGCTGACTGTGAGGCAATGGACTGTCCCTGTAGACTTTCTGGTTCTGGCTTAGGCTCAGGACTATCGTCAGAGCGCCGCTTGACCCCATAAGTGGGCACCGAACCGCCTTTGGACGGTGCACTGGGTTTCCGGAGCTCAATGAGTTCCCGTGCACTTGGCTTAACACCTGGACCAGGCGAACATCCGACTTCACCCTTGGTGATTGCCTGGCTTCTGTCTGCATCGACGTTATCTGGGGTTGCAACCGGCAAGGGATTGAACACGGGAATGCAGTTGAGCTCGGAGAAATAGCCCCAGTAGAAGTGTTGCCTTGGTACGCTGTGGCACAATGAATCGGGGTCTTTGACGAATTGGTTGGCACGGTTGTCAGCGGCAGCGGTCCCAATGCTCGAAAAGTCAATCGCATGGAGCGCCATGCCTGTGGGAAACCGATCATCTGTACTGAACCAAATGCAAGGTGGCCGTAAACTTGATCCAAACAATGGTTGGTTTGAGTAGTAGAAAGGCAGATGGCACAGCTTGCCAAATTCGCCGTTCCAGGTCCAGTACTCCTGGTTCGGGCCAGTGACCGCAATGTACGAAATACAAATTGCATTGGTGGATCTTGCAGATACGGAAAGGTACTCGGGCACTTCGTTGTTTGACTTGTTGATTGGATCGACGTTGATGGCCTTCGTCTGCGCTCGACCAAAGTTTCCTTGATTCTCTCCTGACATGAATCCAACACGGCCCCCATTCACGTTGAACAGAGCCACATTGGGCATTGGTCCATTTCCATCATACGGACCGTTCGATTGGTTTAGTGCGCCATTAGTGAAGCTGACGATTGTAGTTTGAGCTTGCGATGTCGGGAAGACCGATTGAAGGAGAGGGATTGACATGATTCCTCCCAAGCCAAGAGTGATAGCGTTGATCACAGCCATGGCCTCCCGAGGTATGTTTTGGATTGTGGGAACGATGATGACTGAATAGACGGTGGGTAAGAACGGTGTGAGGATTGGAACAAGTAATCGTCAAAGTAAAGTGAAGTTGATGTGTTGATCTGTCTTAAAGAAGTCAAAATTGGGAACGAACTGTTCTCTCTTTAAGTAAAATTATATCGATTAATCACCGCCGAAATCGACGGTCTCTTCTCAGACATGTCTTTACCACCACCGCTGCTTCGTCATTCTCTTGTCTGCGGCACCTGTTGGAAGCCCGAAACAGTCTGAGAATAGAACAGCATATTCTGTCAAATTGGATACCCACAAGTGTCCAGTTCAAAAGTATCAAGGCTCCTATCTAGCAAAACGTCGCTGTCCGGGAGTGTATTGGTGAACTGTTCATCCAAAACAAGGAACAACGGAGGAAGGCCGACAGTCAGCTGGGCTACCAAAATAGGTGATCATGTCCCCAGCATACTCTTCCTACACTATTTCATATATAATTGATATAACAACAGATTTTTTGGTGTACCACGGCTGAGGACAAGACGGGGATGTTGGAGATGTTGGGGACGGTCTTGTGCCGTTTCTCGCTTAAAAAGGGGCAACAGAGCACACGCGTATTGACATAGACGGCATGCTTCCAATTTCACAAGAACACGTAGCGAACACTTACTAGATCATCTCTGGAATTTCCTAAGAATTTGAGGATCTCTTAGGTAGAGGTACGTTCCTGCCGCTGGGAGATACTCCAAAGTGTGTTCATTTATTTAGAATTAACGCATGTTGGTCGGTATTTTCCGCAGCTCGCATTCTCTAATAACAGATATGTGGCATGAAATGAAGTTATCAAAGCAATGTAAAGTCCTTGGTTTGACGACATTAAGACTTTGATAGATATTGTGGATAAGGTTGTTGGTGTTGGTTATGGAACCTCTAAATTTAACATGCGGCGAGGTAGACTTCTCGCACAGTTGCGGAAGAACAGCAACGTCCGTAAGAAGATACTTTTTGTTTTGGATGATGAAAATACCATCGTGACAAACTCTGAAACGGAGTGTCTACCAACGAAGACGTAATCCACAGCAAGATCAAGTCTGTGAGAAGACGGGGTAGCGTCTACAAATACCAAACAAGCAGGCATCAGGTCACTTGATTAGAATTTTTGACACGGTATGTCATAAAAGAACGCCTTTCAAGATTAGAAGTTCACAAACTAGACCCCCAGATGTGAAGGAATAGCTCCTCTGAGCCGGACCGAATGGTTGCTCTGTTGGGTTTGCAAGATGTTGACGTTCACCAACGGTACACCCGGATGTTTGACAGATTCAAAATGTTAGAAAATACTCTCTCAAGCTATAATTAGAGCGGATCTATAATTAACAGGCTCTGCTCGAAGTATCTAACAAAAATTCATCCCACGAATTCAGTACTTTCAACTTCAGCCAGTTTCATTCCATCGCCAACCCACCTTACAATCCGCGCTCTCAGATCGTCGCCCCAACTTCCAAGTCAGTTGTTGTCACAATCCTCAACGCAAAAAACTCCCACCAGTAAAGAAAGCTCTTAAGTGGTTTTCTTACAATGCGTCTACTCTACTTTCCGCACATTGCAGTCGCCATACTTCTGGCTCTTCTCCTGTCCGCGGCTAGTTATCCTATCGATTCAGATGACATCGACGGATCATGCTCAGGTAAGAAAATTGTCTCGAAATACGCACAAAAATACTCAATGTGGTGTAGTTTTATCCCATGGGTTGCTGTCTCGGTCGCCAATTGCCTTTCCTGCACCTCCGGGCTACAAGCCACCAGTGCCAAAGAAACCTGACGGTCTGATGAGTAAAGTAAATCCCGGAGCTATCGGCACAAAAACAAATCCGATCTATAAAGAACCCGCATCCTACGGTGCATACCCGGCGAAGGGGAGGGAGCTCCAACTCAGGTTCGACAGTCGACAGACTACGGATCCAGATATCACCCATGACTTTGACAGCAAAATCGGCAAATACACCAAGTTCAAACCAGAGGTAGCTGCACCAAACCTCGTTGGGAAGGAACTAGCTACCTTCACAGGCACCACTTTCCAAAACCCTTTGGGAAAAGCTCCGCTGTGGCAGAAGTACGGAGTCCAGGCAGGCTCGAAGAGCGAGCCGCTTATAGTATACCACTCTCCTCAGCAACAGTCAATTGTGGTCGCCGAGTTATACAAATCGAGATACAGCATCAACGCGGATGATCAAATTGTGTTCAGTGAGCTCATCTTTCGGTCCTGGAGTCGGCAGGCGGGCCCTGATGTCGCCAAGTTGAAATATATCACAGTCGCGGACATAGTTACAACAGATTCTCGCGTGCTATTTAAGGATGCTCGGAAACTGAAGGACCCAGAGACAGAGAAGGCAGGTGGTGTGATCAGTTTCGACTCGGATTCTGTCATTCAAGCCGACAAAGACGCATTTGCTGCCTTGGCGGGAATGGACAACACCAGGAATGTGTACAACATGATGGCTGATCATAAAATGACATTCCTGGGCAAGGGACCCGTCAAAATCCATACTTTTGCCGAAGGAGAGACAGGCGGCTCTGCCAACCATGTCACATTTGAGCTGAGTGGTTGAACAACCACGACAGAAGGTAACGAACAATGCCTTACTGGAGCGATAGTAGCCGTCAGTGAGGTTCGGGTCCTACAGAGGTTCCTTTATTTGCTTTTTGTTTTCATGGGTATTTTGGACTTGTTGACTGTCCAGATTTCCTCTGCTGCCCAAAGTTTGCGATATGATTGTGTTTTTGAGTCTGCTTTTGATTATTCCTGTCATGATTTCATGAATCTGTTTACCGTGGTACTTTGTTTAACCATTTGTGTTACTTGAATGGACTATTTTGCCTCTATTGGTGCGTGGATAGGCTATTGCAAATGTTGTTAGCTTGATTTTCCAACAGTCATTTCCTAGATAGCATCCCAACTCTCATTTAGCTCAGCAATTGGGCGATTCTACCTAGACACACAAATATAACACCCAGAGAGGCTTTAGCCCACGAAATTTTTCCAAGATAATTTTGATCGAAATGTGGCTTTCGGGTCTGAGATGCCTAATCGGAAATGGGGTCGCAAGATTGGTCTTTGTTTGTTGTGACTTGTGAAGCCGACTTCCCCCCGACACGATACCTATGTATGGATTGCCCAGAGTTGAATCAAGACTCTCTCAATTAATAATTAGATGAATTGGATCGGTTGGGGAATGTGAAAAACACGGAGAGGAAACTTCATTCTCCAGTCATTGAATATAATCGGCAAAGCCCCGAATCCCTCGATAACTTGACCACTCATATCGTTGACGCGAACGAACAACCGACTCGAAAAAAGGTGATTATTGTTCGGTATCAAAACTGAAATTTCCATGAGACTCGCATGTGTACAAAAGATCGGTTTAAAAGCTCAACATCGCAGCTGCTTGCTAGCATCGTCAAAAGTCATCGGCCTAAGAATCTTGAGGTAGATCCACGTCCTTTGCCCCTAGCTCCCGTAACAACCTAACGACATTACCATGCCCAAACTTCATTGCCTCCAGCATCGGGGGGTCAAGATCATCTAGTGTTGGCGTTGCAGGCCCATCAACTCTGGCACCTCGACTGACGAGCAATCTGACAAGCGATTCATACCCTCCTCGAGCAGCAATGCTGAGAGATCTGTCTTTGTACCACAACTCAACGCCTGAGTCTAAGAGCACTTTAGCTGCCATAACCTGTCCGTTGGTGCAGGCGGCAATAAGAGGAGACCACCTGTAATGGTGAACAGGCACTGCACCAGCTGACAGAAGATCTGCAACCTAAAGTAGAGAAAGTGCAGGGTTAGAGACTGCTTGTGGAAATCCAATGATACCCAAATAAATCAATATGATCTGAGATGAGAATAGATCGAGTCTGATGCCAAGGAACGGTTGGTAGTCGAGAAAATCTCGCTGAGGGGCAAAACTCACAATTTCATGATGCCCAGCGCGGGCGGCCCCAGTGAGTGGTTGCTGGTTTAATAAGATGTCTGTGGGATTGGCGCCGGAAGCGAGCAAAAACTGGACGACTTTTCGATATCCACGTGAAGCTGCCGCATGAAGGGGAGACTCTAGCTCCCACATGTCAGGTAACCGAATAGTATTCGCGTTGACATCGGCACCGTTGGCAAGGCAAAGCTTGACAAAATCGAGATGGCCATACTTTGCTGCTTCGGTAAGATATCGGAGGCCATCTAACGGAACTTGAAGCCGTTCACAGAGTAGGCGGAAGATGTCAAATCTGTTGACCGATGCAGCTACTGCTGGAATCTGCAACGAGCGCTCAACGTACCCATATTTGGGCTGAAGTAGCAGGTGTATGATGTCTTCATGCCCCTCCAAGATCGCTCCTCGTATTGCATAACCCAATTCTTCATTATATGTCTTGCAGCCAGCCGCCTCTCGAGAATCTAGAATGGTGGCCGCCAGTGAATGCTGACCCCCCATGGCAGCAAAAACCAGGGAAGACTCCCCGAAGGCAGAACCTTTCGTCTTGGATTGCCCACCATCTCTGGAGGCATCAAAAACTATTTCCTCGAACATCTGAGAAATTCCTAGCCTCGCAGCTGCTTTCAAACAATCGCTGCGAAATGTACTGTCGAGCAGAGAGTTGTTCCGCGAGCAGTTCATGAGACGCAGGGACCCTTCGAAATAGAAGTTTTGCCCTACAACTGTTGCCACAAGAGTCTGTAGTGCAGTCTGATACTCCTCTCCATCAGATCTCTCATCTGGTAGAACAATTTCGAGGATGCGGTGAAGTCGAGCCGAGAGGTTTTGTTTGCATTTCCCATCCGCAAGAGTCCGGTAGAGAACATAATCGCGAATAACTAGCTCAAGCGAAGGTGTGTCTGAGCTAGTTGAGCTTTCGAACTCGGGAGAACGGTATATAGCGCCTGGAATTTCGCGATCAAAAAGCTCTGGGAAATTGAATCAGCCCTGGTAAATATAAGTGCCTCTCAAAGATGACGTAACTTACTACAGACCAGTCGAAGCCTCGCTGTCTCAGCTATTCCGATGGTCTCAACGACATTGTCTAACAGACAGCTGATGATATCGAGTGGCAGGTCATACAAGTAATAAAACTCGCCCATTGCGATTGTAGGCCTTGCTCAATGCAAAACAGAGATATGTGATTGACTTTGAACGAGAATTGTGTAAAATGAAAGATTAATGGACGGTGAGAACGACAACATCGTCAATGCTCCACCAGAATGTAGCAAGCTGCGAAGGATTCGACACGTGTATGTTGGTAAAAAATATTAGAGGAGAGGGTTTTGACAGAAACAACACCGACCAAACGACAAAGTTTGATATTTTTAGAAACGCAAACAGGCCTCCTGCCCACGTGATATTAGCCATGTGACTCCAGCATCAACATGGTACCCAGGTAGGTACTAAATAACGCAAGCGGCTAGGTAGTTCTCCTTCTATCAGAGGACAGAATGAGAGGTGTACTGCTGACTATTGGTCATGACCACGTATGAAGTCTCCAAATTTAACATGCGGCGAGGTAGACTTCTCGCAACTGCCGATCGAGGAGCATGATTGTCCGCAAGAAGATATGCTTAGGTGTTGGTTGGGTAATCAAAAAGCCCATCGTGATCAACTCTGAAACTAATTATTCGCCTAAGTTGCCACTGCCTACAGAAATATTTTCTGTCCGAGAAGGAGTGCAGCTTCCAATCATACCAGGCACAAGAGAATAGATATCAGGTGGTTCGAGCAGCTTGTTGACACGGTATATCAAAGGGCACTCCTGTAAAGATGATGGATATGCAATTGTTCCTCGGATACATGGAGACGAATCCTCCAGGAACACCAAATGGGTGCTTTGTAGTTGTAACTATTGTTGGTTTGTCGAGACATTTATGTTTATCAACCGCAGGCGCAGATCTCTGACAGGCTCAAAATGTTGGCTATTGCGCTCAAAAATAGCTTTGATATGAACTGGAAAGTCGCATCTAAATACAAAACCGACAGACTTTCTTCAACTTCTCTGTATACGAATCCCCAGTAGAGTTCCACAACACTTCCAAGTTCAACTCATCCAGTATCATTCCACGAAAGCTGTTTTGCCAACCATTTCAAAAGAACTTTGACTTGAAATTCCGATCAGTTTTTTCGAATACGGCATTAAAATCCTGCCTTAAGTCGGTTTTCCAATTCAATCCGCTTTACGCCCGACCCTTGCGTCTAACACGAATACCACAATGCATTTACACTTCGCTTTCAACATCGGGATAGCCATCTTTCTAGGCATCATCTTCTCTGCGGCGAGCTATCCCGTTGAAGAATCTACGACCTATGAACACTCATGTGCAGGTGAGAAGATTGTCGTATGTAATAGATAAATGCTGAAAGTGGCATAGTTTCCCCTCGCAGCTTGCTATCTCGTGTGCCAGCTGCATTTCCTGCGCCCCCAGTAATTAAACCACCACCAAAGAAACCAGAGAAGCCGGTTGGTCACAAAGGCAACGATCTTATCCCAGGTGGTTCCGGTCCCTCCTATGTACCGCGACCCGAATATGGTCGATACTTGGACAAGGGCAAAGAACTTCAACAAAACTTTAACGACAGACGGATCACAGACCCAGATACAGATCACAATTATGCCACGGAGATTACATCGTACAAAGGTTATGACAAACCTATTGATGATATTACCGATGTTGAACCCGTCGCAATGTCGGCTGCAGAAGGTGCGCCTCCTATCCAGTTCAAACTGAAAGGCTTCTGGAAGAAATACGAGATCGTGACAGAAGAGCAGACTGCGCCAGCAGCTATTTTCTACCATTCACCAAGCCAGAAGACTACTGTACTCAGCGAGCTCTTCAACAGCAGGGTTGGCGCCAAATACGGCAAAACACTGACAAAGGTCAAATGGAGCGAGATTCTGTTCCAAACTTGGAGCAGGGAAGCTGGTTCCAAGACAGCCGAGCTGAAGTACATCACCTATAGCAGCGTTTCTCCAGGTGATCTGAGGGAGGTCATTGATGCGGCTAGAACATTGAAAGACCTTGATAAAGTTTATCACGGTGGCTGGGTCAGTTTCTCGAAAGATGCAGATTCTCGGGCAGACCGCGATGCATTTGCAGCGCTAGTCGGCCTGGATACCACCAGGACAGCCTACAACATGGCCACCGACCACAAAATCGCACTCCAAGGAAAATCACCAAAGATTGTCCACACCTACTCCGAGGGAAAGACGGGAGGTTCGGCCAGACACATCATCATCGAGCTAGAATGAAGAAGGCTTCAGCAGCGGCCATGTCCGTTTTTTCTTGTTTTACAACGGGGCTTAGTTCGTTTGGGCGGGTTTGACGGTGCCTTTATATCATGGATTCGTTCTGGTATTTCCTTGCTCGCCGTTCTGCTTTATTTCTTCTTTCCTTTGGTCCTCTTACCAGGAATGCATAATTTCCTTGTTCCATTGTGGCAAACGTCATTCTATTTCACATGTGCTAGTATGCGGATACTTTCATTGTTTTCATTGATCTTGTTTTTTTCCCCGCCCTCCCCTGGGTTTTCTTCAGCAAGGGACACAAGTCTAGATATGAAGCTTTCCTGGCAAATGTTTTATTGAGATTGTAGCCTCATTCCCTATTTTATGTCCTTATGCAACAGCAGCAACACTCATTCAGGCCTCTATCCCTTAGTCAGTCAGGATGCATTACAACTTACAAGCAATGTTATACATTCCGTGACCAAATCCAAACTCGCTTGTCAAACTCTGCTCGTGTACACTTGCATGAAGAAAGACTAGCCAAGTGAAAGAGAATTTCCACGGTCCAGTCTTCATGTTAGTAACATCCTTAGAATACAGACTTGCTTTTTTCTGCGACTTTTGAACCGGCAGATTTGCTGGTATTTACTGAATGACTATCTTTCTTGGGCTTGAGAACACCCGAGCACATTCCAAAAGACTGCTATTGTAATGGGTCCACCGTTGGGCAGGCTAGTCTGCAGTATTACAGTGGTATCGACACGGTAGTGATGATCAAGTCACCTAATTCGAGGAAACGGCACCAATATGTTTCATATTCCAACCAATGTAGCTAAAGAGAAGGGTCATCTTGCCTCTATATCAACGCAACTGTTGCCTCATCGGCTTCAACCCAAAAACAGGACTCCTGGGCCACAATCCACTTTTCAATTCCTCGGCATAGCGACTTTGAAGAGGATCAACGGGTTTTGCTCCGAGTTTGAGAAGAAGCTTGACGATGTGTGCATGTCCGTAGGCGAGTGCTTCCAACATGGGGCAATGGAACGTCAAGGGTCCGCAGTCATCAATCTTTGCACCTCGCTCAAACAAAATCTTGACAAGGCTCCCATAACCCCCTTCAGCAGCCAGACTAAGTGCTCTGTCTTTATACCAAAGCTCCACCCCCGAATCGAGGAGCACTTCAACAGCTCTAACTTGGCCATTGCGAACTGCGCGTGTGAGCGGAGACCACCTTTCGTTGTGCACAGGAATTGAGCCAGCTGCAAGGAGATCTCGAATAATCTCGCAGTGTCCATTTGAGGCTGCGCTGGAAAGTGCAGAAAATTGCTCTACGTAGTCGGTGGCATTTGCTCCGTGGGCCAGCAATAGTTGTACGATGTCCCGGTAGCCTCTAGAGGATGCAATTTGAAGAGGAGACTCCAGCTCCCACATGTCGTCAACTCCTGAAGAATTCGCATTAATATCGGTGCCATTTTCAAGACAGAGCTTGACAAAGTCTATGTGTCCGTGTCTTGCAGCTTCTCGAAGGCTTCGAAAGTCATTTGGAGTTGCATGCAAGCGATCACAAAGCAAGTTGAAGATGCTGACTTTGTTCGCTGCCGCTGCATATCGGAGAAGGTGGTGTAATTCCGATGGATTCCGACGGTTTGCCCCAAGAAGAAGTAGGACTATTTCTTCATTTCCTCTCCTAACGGCCTCTATCAGAGCAGAACTGATCTGCCACCGGTCGTGGCTGTGATTGGAATTGGTATGGGCGTTTAAAATCCGGCTGACTAATTCTTGCTGGCCTCCAATGGTAGCAAAAATCAGTGGTGTTTGTTTGAAAGCAGCAGTACCATCGCCAGAAAACAGACTATGCTTGCAATCGCGGGAAGCATCCGCAACAATGTCGTCAAACAGCCAGGGGATTCCCAGAACAGCAGCAGCCCGCATGCAATCCTGGGACAGAGTACTATCAAGCAAGGTCGGCTCCTTTGAGTATCTCATCAGCTCCAGATTCCCCTCACAAGACCCATCTACAGAGACTAGCGCAGCGATGAGAGTCCTAAGGGAGGCTTGATACCTCTGGGCGTAACAGTCTTCTTCGGGTAACAGCGTTTCCAGAATGCGATGAAGTCGGGCCGAAAGATTCTGCTTGCGTTTACCATCTGCCAGGGCCCGGTACAAGAGATGTTCCTGGACAATTTGTTTGTACGAAGGCGATGCGGTAAAATTACGGTATTCCGGCAACTCCAAAGCCCTGGAACGATAGACAGCCGCTGGGATTTCGCGGTCGAAGAGCTCTGTCCTACTGTTAATCGGGTTGGAACTAAAGTATCCACGATTGAGAGTACGTACTGCATACTAAACGGAGCCTCACGGTCTCGTTTAGCCCGATGGTTTCAATAACATGGTCAAGTAGGGTCTTGACAATGTCCAACGAAAGGTCATATAAACGGCAGAAAGGCTCAGCCATTGTTAGGATCGATACCTTCGAGGTTGTTCAAAAAGATAATGAAACCCTCTTGGACAGTGGGAATAGTAAAGTGTGATGTGCGAGGCAGTATCCAGGTAGGCAAGGAAAGCAAAGGACAACTCTGATGCTCAAAGGCACTGAAAAAAAAATGGCGCTCACACAGGGCGGCGAACCTTGAAGGATTTGACACGTGTATGTTGGTCCAAATGTTGGTCCAAATGTTGGTAGAGAGGATTTGAGAGAACCAACACCACGATAGTAGTGCAAAGCTTGATATATTTAGTAACACAACAAACTTCCTGCTGCCTAAAAACCACACACATTTGCCAGATTACTCGTGCGACGAAAACGACTCGGGGCCACAAATGAAGGAATCCTAGTGAGATCCAGGAATTTTTATGAACTAGGAAATGCACTCTAGCCAGATTTCAGGAAGGTCAACTGAGTAAAGAACTGGACGAAAGCACGTGATATCGGCCATGTGACTTGTGCCGTAACTTGCCCAAGTGGTGGTGGGAAAGGCAGGCCGATGGTTCTCATTCCATCATAGAACAGGATGGAAAACTTTCATGCAGGTTTTCAAAAGTCCTGTACACCAGTCTCTCCACCCTTCCCCGCCGCCTCAACCCACTCCGGCTCCTCCCCCTCAAACCAACTCTCCTCCCTCTCCCTCCTCTCAACATCATCTAACTCGTCACTCCCATCCACAGCCGCATAATCAAAGTCCTCATCATCCCCCTTCAAGAACCTAACAGTCATCCCATACTTCCACCTCTCCAGCCCCTCCTCTTTAGTCCTCGGTACTTCATCCTCCTCTTCCGGCAACACTTCCCCGTGACTACCTCGCAGATAACTCACAAAGGGTACAAAACCAGCAATCTCCTCGTTCGGAGGTTTACTCCTAGACGATGAAGGGGATTGAGATGGAGATTCAGGGCGTAAGGCAGCGATTTTAGCTTCGGTGCGGTACATATCTGCTTCCAAGACACCCGAATAGCCTTTCGCTCGGCCGTCTGCTTCGCGCTCTGAGGCTGATTGAAAGCGTCGGATGCAGCGGTCGTAGAGCAATGGATCTGTATCTCTGTTGATACAATGATTCCCTGATTTATTCGGGGTTTTAGAGGGGATTAAGAACATACCAGCTAATTCCAGATCCGGGGAGGCGAAATATGAGGGGTGGCGATCGAGGTAGACTTTTCGTCTGTTCTTAATGCGGATCCTCTGAGCTCGCTCTTGGGATTGGGAACGGTTTTGAAATTGTAACTGAGTTGAGGATTCTGAGAAGAAGGAATCCGGTTGTGAGACTGGTTCGGGGGATTGGAAGTGTGGCATTTTGGGTGGTTGGCCTGGTTGAGTTTGAGATGGATTCGGTGCCACTGAGGATGAGGTTTCCGTGGTCATTTGAATGCGACGCTCACTTGACGATATCTCGGTATGATGTTATTTGGGGATTGTGGTTGTTTCGGTATTTGATTTGTCTTCGAGGACTCGGTGTTTTGATGGAGATGGATGGAGGACGAACAACACGGTTTGTGATGCTGAGTCAAGTCGTTCCGCGGCTTCGCCTCGGCTCGCCAAATCAACCCCCCGCCTTCTGTCAACAACCATCCGCTTCCTTCAGTTACGAAGTATTCAGACAGCGACATCGAATTAGCAATGAGTTCCACAGTACCTACTGCAGAGGTTGCCATGCCGCCTTCGCCACCATTCATCACAGTCTCAGGAATCCAAAATTTCAGAGACACTGGTGGATATCCCGTTTCCACCTCTTCTAATCACTCGGTCCGAAGCAATGTGTTGTACCGATGTGCCGACCCCTCTAAAATTACAGAAGAGGGGATTGCTGTTGCTCAAGGACTAGGAATCACTCACATTTATGATTTAAGATCCAACAATGAGATTGAGAGAAACAAAGCCTCAGGGATAGGCGGGATCGTGGAGTGGGAGGGTTGTGAAAGAGTATTTGCTCCTGTTTTCGAGGATATGGATTACGGTCCCGAAGCTCTGGCGAGTCGATTCCAACATTACGCTGCAGGTGGACCTGAAGTAAGTCCCGTTATCACTCAATGTTATCAGACGATTTAGTGACATTAAATAGGGGTTTACACGTGCATACTCCGAGATTCTTGCCGGAGCACCAAAGTCTTTTCGAGTCATTCTGTTGCACCTTGCCTACGAACCAGAGAAACCTCTGATTGTGCATTGTACGGCCGGAAAGGATAGGACCGGTCTCATATGCGCTTTAGTCTTGTCAATCTGTGGTGTGGATGATAACACGATTGCTTACGAGTACTCTTTGACGGAGATTGGTGTCACAAAAGAGTGGAAAGATGCTATTATGACTCATTTGATGCAGAATCCTGCTCTGAAGGAGAACTTGCAGGGAGCGAAAAATATGGTATCGGCAAAGTAAGCCAAGTCACTGTTCGTTTTGTATGGTTGCTTCGGATTGCAGCTGATGATATGTCTAGGGCTGAGAATATGCTTGCTACTTTGGAGATGATTAGGGATAATTTTGGAAGCGCGGAAGGCTATGCTATTCATAAGTGTAGGTTGACGAAGGAGGAGGTAGGAATGATCAGGAAGAATCTAGTCGTAGAGAAGCCAGCTGTGCATCTCAAACACAACTTGTAGACTTGAAGAACATATATCAAGTGCAATGATAGATCAATAGAAGGATAAATGAATTTTTTGTCCGTAGAAAAGGAAATCAAATCTTGTCACTCGTGGGAGCTTGATTACCTAATGAACAGATATGAGGTTCTGGCAAACTCTCCTTGAGAACCACCCTCCAGATTTCTCCCGAGAACTATTCTGCGCCATCGTCTGAAAGACTACAACCCAATTTTCTCAAGAATTTCTGATCTATAGCCCACAAGAAGAAAATCTGCTTCTTCACCGTCGATAGTGGATTACACGTGACCATACGCTAGTGGAGCTCATGAAGCCAAAGCGAAGGTTTCTTCCACTCAACCTTTTGAAATTTCTTCAATTCCCCAACCCTGTGTTCAACCCTCTCTCGGTGCGCAAATTGAGACCTGATATCAATCGGGTCCAATAATTATGCCACCATTATTACAATGTACAGCTACACTCACTTCAGTCGTCTGCACGAGGCAGTTGTGCCGAGTCGGAGCTTCTTCACGATCCTTTTCCACATCGCCACGACATGAGCAACGCACAACCCGAGCCAGGCGGGGCCTGTTCCGGTGGCTGCAGACAAATGGAACAAACTTCCTGAACCCGAGAGAAGACTCGACGAATTATCTGACTGCATACAATAACCTTGGTCAGCTAAAACGTGTTGTTGTGGCTGCGGCAGACAAGGAACGTGAGGAGGCCAAGAAACGTGAGGAGGCGAAGGACGGCCCTGGTGCCTCTGCAGAGAATGCAGGTGCCAGCAAAGACTCAGATTCAGATGGCGAGACAAAGGCCCCGAAGGTACCTCCCGAGAGTATCAGAGATCTCAGACCCTTTCCGTTGAACGTTGCCTTCACCAGTCCGCCGGTCCTGGGTGGTATGCTCAAAGAGGAGATCTGGTTCAGGATAATGGTCGAGGGCAAATCCGTCCGAGAAGTCAGTGCTGAGCTTGGTGTCGAGATGGCACGCGTGGGAGCTGTCGTGCGGTTGAAGGAGATTGAGAAGGAGTGGGAGCGAATAGTAAGTTTTCAACAACATTTCCATTGCCCTTTTCCCACCACACTTTTATGATGATCTATAAAAATTCGATTAGTCTTCAAGACAACTACATGGTTACAAAATTTACGCATGCGAGCCTCTCTGAAACAGTGTTTCGTTCCTCCAAAGAATTTGACCGATTTGGAGATATCTGCTAATGATTATTTTCATCAAGGGGAAACCGCTTGCGCACTCATATCAGATCGCCGTATCGAAGATGCTTCCAAAGACCATGCTGTCAACCCCCGGTAAAAAGCAGTACGCCCATGAAACTATCAACGATCTCCCAGTACACAGAGCGACGGGACAACAAATATGGCATCCAACCTCCGAATCAAGGCGTTTCACTCGTGTGGACGCTGCGAAGGTTTTTGATGACAAGCTGCTGCCTGCCGATGCCCGAGTCCCACATCCCGAGCTTACTGTCATGCAAAAGGAATTTATGGAGGACTTGACGTTCGAGCAGCAACAAGAGCGTGCCGCAGCAAGGGATTCACTTGCAGAGAAGAAGAGAGCCGTCAAGGCTGCAAGGCAGGCGAAGAAAGAAGCCGCCATCAAGAAGGTGGATACTGGACGATGGGAGTTCCACATCACCGACATCAATGTTGATGCCGCCGGAAAGACAGGAAGAGGCCACAAGGGAGTTGGCTGGAGATACGGGCAACCTCATGATGACAGGACCCGAGGAAAGATCAAGATACCCACAAGTGTCGAATGATTACTGTACAATGTATTATATGTGTAGACGGAGTTTGACGGGATTAGCGATGGGCATATTGGCGTCGCGTGGCTGGATGTATTGTATGTAGATGGTTATACCAGTGTACAACGAAGATGAGAAGAGGGTTTATACCCAAAGCCATGATACTCGAAATGATTTTCCTTGTTCAAGATTTGTGTTGTACCTATTTGTGGAAGGGAGGTCGACTTGGATCCGTGATTCATTCCTCGGATCCTTCAGAGCCAACGCCACCTACTTCCTAAAGCATCTCCCATTACAGCAAAAGTTGAACCAAGTCCAACAATACACCAATCCATCTCCTTTAAAAACGGACTTTTCATACTTCACCCATCATCCACTCCCTCATTTTACACTTCACCTCAAACACGACTAGGTATCCGTCTTTATCCGCCAAGGCCTGAAAAAGCTGATATCACGTTTCCCACTAGCCCGCGCCTACCGCGTACTAGCGTGATCTGTCCGCAGCGCAGCCTCGCATAAATACCCACGGCGTGCCTCGCCTGAGGTGGCCTCGCATCGCCTCGCCTCACCCAGATCCATCGCGCGAGGCAGACAAAGCCAGACAGACTATCAAAGACCTCAAAAACACCACTTCTTCACCACATCTCCACCCACCGCTTTCAGATACACACGCAGTTTTTATCACAGAGTTTAGGTTGGATTTTGAATCTTGAGCAACGATGTCGGATAAGGAATTTGGTGGTGAGTTATATTTTATGCTTTTCTTGGAATGATGGTTTCCATGCGTGTTTTTTTGGTGAATGCACGTGGTGCGGCTGCCTTTTTTGATGTTTTTTTGTATTGTTATTTTGTTTTGTGTTTTGATGCTTGGTTGGGGAAGGCAGGAAGATGGCAGGAAGAATAGAGGAAAGAGGGATGGGAAGGCTCGTGTAGTTCTTGAGCCTTCCAAGGTTTCTGTTCTTCCCTATATGGATGGTTCGGCTTTAGAAGTTTCCATATATCCAGGCTCTCCAAGGACCAAGGACTCGGCATCTCTACCTAGGTACTTTTTCCTCATTGGCTGGACATCGGTTTTGGAGACATTCATTATCCTTCTCTGCGTCGGGATTCGAAATACTCTTCTCTCGGAAATCAAGTGCTGGACTCCGGGATTATACCTAGTGTCTTCTGCGACACGGTGAAGACGTGGAAGCAAGAAAGTACCAATAGTCCGGTGGTCGTGAAGTGTGAATCCACCAGCAATCACAGGCTATCTTCATTCACCACTATTCAGTCACCACCCACCGACATAAAAACCGACCGAGGAACCCTCCAGCTGCCAACCTCCCCCCAACCCGAACCCTTTCTCTTTTCAAACGCTACCACTCTCTGCCTTTCCCGGACTTTTCCTGTTCGAAATTGTTAGACTGCGCAGCCCAAGAATTTTTCGAAAGTGGCGCACAGCAAAACAAATCGCCGCAGACACGAAGACACAAGAGACAAATAATCTGTTCGGTATCATGATGAATTCGCTCACAAGTATGTTGCAATATTCATAGTTTTGAGTCTATTGGTCTATTTGAAGCTGTACTGGAGATGGCTCTTCACGCACGCTCTCGAAGATTCGCTTTCGTAGAGATACTGGATCTCCAAACCAACTCCGGAACAGGCACCTGAACGTCCTATCGCTGGCTATTCCAAATAGGTTTCCGGATTACTGGATTTACCTAAAGCCCATTCACCGGATCTTATGTCCAGTCACAAATACGGAACCATCTCATTTTATTCTGATACTTTTAAGTTCTTCGCTTTATTCATTTTTTTGGCTTCAGAAAACGTTCCCTGCTGACTTGATTTTTTACAGGAAACGATGATCTTTCCCTACCTAAAGGTAATTTACTCTTTCATGCATTCCCGGAGACTGTCAAACCAACGTCACTCGTTACAAACGAAAGGCCATAATCGGAGGTCATGAATCGCCATCGACAGCAGACTCCAGCTTGAACCGAGAGTGGTTACGATGTAGTTCCACGAGGCATGAGTATTCTCGACATGGGGTTTGGGATTACTAGTACCTCATGGTTCTGAAGGCCGACTTGGCTACCTGGGGCACCGCGCGCTCATGACTTATTAATATAAATCCATCATCGCCATTTCTGCACCAATTAGTCTCGACAGGGCCAGAAATCTGCTCCCATTTCTGAGCAAAGATCTCCAACCCCCTCCAAAGGACCCGTCGAATATATGACGTATCATTTGCTAACATTTTCCTTCTAGCAACTGTCCAGAAAATCGTTGGCGAAATCCTATCCAACTCGCCAGGAATGGGTCTAACGAAAGACGCACGAGACCTATTAATCGAATGCTGCGTCGAGTTCATCACGCTCATATCATCCGAAGCAAACGAGATCAGCGAGAAGGAGAGCAAGAAGACGATCGCATGCGAACACATCACAAAAGCCTTGGAGCAATTAGGCTTTGGAGATTACGTGCATGATATCATGGAGGTAGCGAGCGAACACAAGGAGCAACTGAAGGTTCGTATTTGCCTATTCTTTCTCATACCCCTTGCAGCGTATGCAGCTCAACATGTGAACGATGACCTGACAATTTTCTACCTAGGGACGCGAGAAAAAGGCAAACAAGCTGGAGCAGAGCGGTTTGTCTACGGAACAACTCCTAGCGATGCAAGAGGCTGCATTCAAGGATGCTGCTCAACGGCACGGATGAACAACTGCATTTTTTGCTTCTGCTTCCGATCGTTGCATTTGTTTTGCATTGGGATTCTACGGACTCATCATCTTTACTTCTTTTTTTTTCCTCGCATGCTAGTTCTGGACTGGACAGGACTCTGCTGGCTAGGTAGGTGGATGGCGTTAGGATGGTTCTTTGAGATATGGCTGGCCTGTGCTAGAGGAGCGAAAAGTCTTCGGCCTTGCGTGCGTGCGTGCGAGAGGGGAGTAGACAGATATATCAACTGCCGCGGCGTTCTTCTTTCCCCCTCCTTATCTATCGCATTTCGTTCGTTCGCTCGCTCGCTTACTATCACTGGTTTGGTTTGATTGAAATTGAGTCGCATCGCGATGATGGACGTGATATCATGCAAGTGCATCTATCTCCCTCCATTCTTGTTAAAGTCAACGAACATGCTCAATGCTCCATATCGTCAAGCCACCAAGCCGCCGAATCTCGCCTGGGCACTCAAATATACCAGGGATCACATAAAGTACCACTCACCAAACATCTGTCACGCTTCGAATCTGGAAACCATGACATAACTGGGTATTTGCCCACTCTCACCAGCACGTGCATGGTAATATAACCATATCGCAGATCTGCCGCCACCTTATCACCTCACCTTCCTCACTTGTTCCCTATTTTATTTTATTGTCTGGGTGAGAGAGATTGAATAAAGTAGGTGCTATGGTGCGACCTTTAACACAAAACGGTTATTAATTAAGCGGGTAATGGCGCTCGCTGATGGGGGATGGGGGGTTTTGTTTCGGCACTTGGGGTGAACTGCCGGATGGCCCAGTGCCAGGCCGAGGATGGATGGATGGATGGATGTACTTTAATGTATTTAGATGATTTTGGGTTGGGGTTGTGGAGAGTTCGCTATTGCTGGCTTGGATGGCGAAGGTATTGGGTTATGATATCGATATTGCGGTCTTTTATTGTTAAGTTTTCTTTTCGTATTGATGGAGGGGGAGGAGAAAGGGTTTATGCGTGAGGGGTGAGGTATTGAGATATAGCCTTGGGTGGGAGATGAATGGAAGGTATATATCACTGCTTCCCTCTATTTCCCTGAACTTTTTGGTTTCTATCTCTCTCTCTCTTTTACTCTCCTGCTTTCAGGAGAACGAGTCTCGACTGGACTCCCAGCCACAGATTGTCGTGTTGTGCGATCATTCATCATGATCTCGTCGTTACTTGCTATTGTTATTGGGCTGGCTTCGGTGAAATTGGTTGGATGTAAGGGCTTTGCACGAGATGAGAGGACGCCGGGGATCGTGAGACTTGCTGTTGTGTCGAAGGTTCGTTGTTTGTTCATTTCGTTTCTATTTTCTGGTTTGGATTTGAGAAGTTGGAAGCTCTGTTGACTTTGGCAATTTGACTTCCTCGACAGCTCGACACCCCGACTTGAATATGAGGAGAGAAATGCATTTTCCGTTCTTTAGGATCCAATTGATGTTTTAATGCGTTTAGTGTTAATATTTAACAGACACCCGACCCAACCCTCCGAAAACGTCAATTCCCAGACCGTCTCATAAACGACGACCACGGCCTCGAATACCTCATAAACTGTACCTGCCCTTGTTTTCCATTTTTCCCTCTTCCTTTCTCCATCCCTCACATCACCCACCAATCTAACAAACATCCCACCCCTAGTCGAGATCGGCAACCCGCCTCAAAACGTCACCGCAGCACTCGACACCGGCTCTTCAGATACATGGGTGAACCCGCAATGCGGAACGGGCAATACGCTCGATAGCAATGCTATCTGTCAGCGCTATGGCAGGTATAAACCTGAGAAATCACCGACGTCGAAGGGGACGAAGCAGGAGATGTATTTGAGGTATGGGAGTGGTGCCGTGCTTGGGGAGTATTGGGTTGATGATTTGCATTTGGATGGTGCGTTTTTCTCTCTATCTTTCCTCTCCCAGACACTTTTTTTTATTTTATTTTTTATGATATTTTGAGGAGAGTTAGAGGAGGCCAATGGGGTTCTTGTGGGAGATGCGTAATGTCTTCTCTGGAGGAAACGTGCTGATGATATCGAGTAGGAGCTTCAATCAAAGCCCAACAATTCGGCATCGCAACACGCAGCCAAGGTCTCGATACTGGCCTCATGGGTCTCTCCTACGGTAATCAAGTCGGGACTTCGTATCCCAATATCGTGGATCAGCTTGCTGCGCAGAATATCACGCAGAGTCGCGCTTTCAGTTTGGATTTGGGGAGTATTGATACACCTGAAGGTAAGCATACTGTTTTATTCTTGGTGGGAGTTTGGAAAAAAGGATTGGGTGTCCGTTGAGGTTGTCGATACTGATGTTTATTGTCAGGATCGATCATCTTCGGTGGTATCGACACGAAGAAATTCTATGGGAAGCTGAGCAAGCACCCTATTATCCCCGCTGCTCAATCGCCTGATACATATCCACGGTTTGTCTCCCTCTCGTTCCTCATACACTCAACAGCATTCTAATCTCAACTCTCAGATACTGGATAAACATGACCTCCCTCTCGCTTACACTCCCCGTATCAAAATCACAAATCGGAGCCCCAGCAGCGCCAAAAGTATTTTTGAATAGCACAATCGCTGTTTTCCTGGATAGCGGTGGAACGCTTGTATGTATATCTGTTTTCCTTAGGTCACACCGTCAAAGACCCCCAGATTTCGAAAAATAAAGTCAAGAAATACATTTCTCATCTCTCCACAAATCCTCACAATCAACCCCACCCAAACTCTACACCCACACTCAAACCCCAAACTAACCTCCCCACCTCCAAGTCCATGCTCCCAGCATCCATCGTCCGCCCCCTCGCCGCCGCATTCCCAGGAGCCCAAAACGTCGGCAGCGGGCAATACACGGTCCCCTGCTCCGCCATGAACCAGACCGGCTTCGTAGATTTTGGGTTCGGCGAGAAGATCATCAGGGTGCCGTGGAAGGAGTTCGTGTGGTTCGTTGAGCCGGGTTTGTGTGCGTTGGGTTTGATGGAGGGTGGTGAAGGGACGAATATTTTGGGGGATACGTTTTTGAGAGCTGCGTTTGGTGGGTTTTTCGAATTCTCTCACTTAACTATTCATCTCCCTTTTCTGTTTTCCTTCTTTGCTACTCGCTGGTTTCAATTCCTGAATGATGGTTGTGTCTGTGGAATGCAGAGGAGATTACGAGGTTGATGATTTGCATTACTGTGAGCATTGAACGGGCTAACGAATGAAAACAGTCGTCTACGACCAAGACAATCAAAACCTCCACCTCGCCGAATCCGCAGACTGCGGCTCAAATCTCGTCGCCATAGGTCGTGGCATCGACGCTGTTCCCTCTGGCGCAGGTGCTTGTTCCATGCCTGCGTACGGCGATCACCCAGCTCCGACTGTACCTCCGGCTGTACAAACACCGACACCAACACCGAAGATCACGACGTCGTTTGTCAAGAGTAGCACGACGGGGAAACCGAAATCGACGTCGACGAAGAAGGTGGTTGGTTCGACGACGAAGAAAAGTGCGCCGCCGGTGAAGACGGGTGTGGTTTGATGATGTGATGGGTTGATGGGGATGGATTAAGCGAGATTCAGGAATAAGGGGATTTGTTTATTTATGAACATGCCTTTTACAATCTACAGGTTCATGAAGTGAACATAAACATCATTGATATCTAGCTACCGTATATAACGCTTACAAAGTCTCTCTAAGGGGTGCCGCTGATTGGGCTTTTCTCAGTGTGACTCTACTTACTTTCTAATCCTCATAAAGTTCCGTTGTTAAGCGACGGACTCTTTTTTGAGTCCGAAGACGCCCAATCATCAATGATATCTAAAATTCCATTATTATCTTCAGCCACCTTAACTCTCCTATCTACCTAACAATCGGCACTACTTTACATGCATACTATACTTCCCTCATGCTATCCCCACTACCCTCCTACCATCCATCCAAAAAATCACACATCTCTCTCATGTGCTCTCTCATGCTCTCACTAACTACGATTCCTACCTACCTACCTACCTATGAATCACACACTCCCCCTCCCCTCCCTCCTCTCATGCCACTAAGCCACATAACCCTCCTAAAGCTAGAGTATGAAAAACCCGATGAAAATTTGCACATGCTCCTCTTCCCATCTACTACCACCGAAATCCAGAAACTTTTCTCGCCAGGAACGGTTTGTCTCAACTACAGTATTTATTTGGCCGAAAGATAGATCTAAGAAGAAGAAAAGAGTACATATATAGCATTAGTGAAAGAACAAAGCTGATGGTCACCTGTTCTTTTTTTCTTGTGCTGAGTGAGTGAAGTGAGTGAGTGAGTAGCTTTCCCAAATAGGCTCTCAGGCATGTTTCGCACTGAGCTGGGAATAAATAGTGACATTATAGCCACAAAACCCCAAATACTTCGGGATCTTATACAATATACATATATATTCTACACCCCAACCTTCTACTACGTATCACCATAAACAAACACCCCCTTCCCAGCCCTAAACCCCCCCAGCGTGCCTTGGACCGCCTCCTTCAAAACACCCTCCTCAGTCCCCCACTCCCACCTCAACTCCTGAACCGGAATATCCCTAAACTTCCCCTCACGGGTCAAATCCAACACCTCCTCAACCATCCTCTTCTTCTCCTCCGGATGTCCATCGCTCCACCTACTAACCCAAAAGCCACTAAATCTGATATCCTTGAAGATGAGCGCCCCTGTAGGGAGCATGAGCGGCTGTTTACTCATAGCGCCATACGTGACCAGATGTCCACCACTACTCAAACATTTCACCAGCGCCGCAGTTGGTTTGCCCCCGACGCAATTAAGTCCGACTTTGACAGCCTCCCGCCCACCGGAAGTCCACTCCTTAACCCGTTCCGCGAAAGTTTTGTCCAGGAGTTCGGACTCGGTGACCACGTGCGTGGCGCCTAGTTGTAGCAGCTCATCTTTCATGGCTTGTGTAGCTGCAGCGTCCGCACGCTCTCGGATGACATTGATGGATCTCAGACCCCAGAGGTTTCCGAGTTGGATAGCTGCTCGCCCGACACCGCTATTCGCACCGTTCTGGATGAACCAATCCCCTGCATTCAAGGGCTCGAAATCTTTCAACATGCGGTATGCAGTGCAGGGGTTAACTGATACGGTACCGACCTGGATGGGGGTCAGGCCCTCTTTGTTTTCTATCTTCAGGACGGCGGATTCGGGGGCCAGGGCGTGGGTGCGCCAGGTGCCGAAGTTGGTGGATTTCATTATTACCCAGTCGCCTTTCTGGAGGTGTTTTATGGATGAAGGGCAAGAGAGGACTTCAAAGCAGCCTTCGTTGCCGGCGACGGCGCTGGGCTGGGGGGTGCCCAGGAGGGAGGTGAGGGGTGGTTTGGAGGGGTAGACGCCTTGGATTTGGTTTATGTCTGCTGGGTTTATGGGGGTGGCGAGGGTGCGGAGG